>JAWPHD010008936.1:0-109611 GCA_037043455.1 Cyrtodaria siliqua | reverse complement strand
CATTTCTTTTCCCGATTCGCGCACGAAAAAGGAAAAAGGAAATACTAGGTGAACTCTTCCTTTTTCCTTATTCAAAACTGAAAAAGGAAGAGAATGGCTGCGCTTCATCTACGCTGCCTGACATGCGCGAATCCTTATGAATAGCATGTAAACGGTTTCTCCATTATAATACCCACCCGATATCGAGAAAAATATGCTTCTTTCTAAAGAAAGAACATGCTCATACTTACAGGAGAAATACCGCCCATCCACCATCCCCCCAAAAAAACGGAAATCAATATCTAGGCCGATTTGGTTGAAATAAGTTAAGCGATCATGATCTATGCAAAAAGTTTAACAAAGTTTCGAGATTCAACAACAAAAAAGAAGTTGAGAAATAATTTATATTATTTTCTCAAAATCGAAAAAGGAAAATAATTCTCGCTTTTTGCTACGGGCTCAAACTTGCATTGATCCTTTTGAATTGCCTGTCGCAGTTTTATCCATTTAAATGGTCATCACTTAATAATATAACAACTCCAGGCCTGGAAACATATGTTTGGTTGTCCTATCTGGAATACATGCAGCACGATGACGACAGATGCTTAATTGCATTTCTTTTCCCGATTCACGCACGAAAAAGGAAAAAGGAAATACTAGCTCAATTCTTCCTTTTTCCTTATTCAAAACTGAAAAAGGAAGAGAATCGCTGCGCTTCATCTACGCTGCCTGACATGCGCGAATCCTTATGAATAGCATGTAAAAGGTTTCTCCATTAAAATACCCACCCGATATCGAGAAAAATATGCTTCTTTCTATACAGAAAGAACATGCTTATACTTACAGGAGAAATACCGCCCATTTCCCACCCTAAAAAAACGGAAATAAATATCTAGGCCGATTTGGTTGAAATAAGTTAAGCGATTGTGATCTATGCAAAAAGTTTAACAAAATTTCGAGATTCAGCAACAGAAAAGTTGAGAAATAATTTCTATTATTTTCTCAAAATCGTAAAAGGAAATGAATTCTCGCTTTTTTGCTACGTGCTCAAACTTTCTCCTGTAAGTATGAGCATGTTCTTTCTGTATAGAAAGAAGCATATTTTTCTCGATATCGGGTGGGTATTATAATGGAGAAACCTTTTACATGCTATTCATAAGGATTCGCGCATGTCAGGCAGCGTAGATGAAACGCAGCAATTCTCTTCCTTTTTCAGTATTGAATAAGGAAAAAGGAAGTGTTCACCTAGTATTTCCTTTTTCCTTTTTCGTGCGCGAATCGGGAAATGAAATGCCATGAAGCATTTGTTATCATCCTGCTGCATGTATTCCAAAAAGGAAAACAACACATATTTTCAGGTCGGGAATTGCTATATTAAGTGATGCTATTTAAATGGATAAAACTTAGACATGCAATTCAAAAGGATCAATGCAAGTTTGAGCCCGTAGCAGAAACGCGAGAATTCATTTCCTTTTTCGATTTTGAGAAAACAATAGAAATTATTTCTCAACTTCTTTTTTGTCGTTGAATCTCGAAATTTTGTTAAACTTTTTGCATAGATCACTATCTCTTAACTTATTTCAACCAAATCGGCCTAGATATTTATTTCCGTTTCTTTTGGGTGGTGGGGGATTGGCGGTATTTCTTCTGTAAGTATAAGCATGTTCTTTCTGTATAGAAAGAATCATATTTTCCTCGATATCGGATGGGTACTTTACTGAAGATACATTTTATGTTATTCATAAGGATTCGCGCATGTCAGGCAGCGTAGATGAAACGCAGCCATTCTCTTCCTTTTTCAGTTTTGAATAAGGAAAAAGGAAGTGTTCACCTAGTATTTCCTTTTTCCTTTTTCGTGCGCGAATCGGGAAAAGAAATGCAATTAAGCATTTGCCATCATCATGCTGCATTTTAGCCATTCTTGAACTCTTTTCCCAAGGAAATCATAGTGAATGGTAAATAATATTGCAGAGTTGAGATTGTACCTGTTACTTGTAAGGCTGTCATGACAGTTTGAAATAATTTGCGAAAATGGATCAAATATATTTAATTTTTTCCATTCGGGTGCGAAAAGGGAAATGAAATGAGGTTGATTAATTTTGACAATTTTATAACCTTTTTGAACTAGGTGTCTAAAACATGGGGGCGTGTAAATACTCTTTAAATAGTAGAACTTTTGATCAATTTGAATAAGGAATAAGGAAAAAAGTCAACATTTATTTCCTTTTTTCTTATTCAAAAAGTAACTAGTTTAGTAAATAAAGAAGAGTATCACACATCAAGGCATGTAAATACATTTATAAAAGTAGAAAATAAGTGCAAACTGTTTGACAAATTTGAATAAGGAATAAGGAAAAAAATCATTTATTTCCTTTTTCCTTATTCAAAAAGAAATGAAAAAGGAAAAAGGAAAAAGGAAAGAGGAAACAACTTTGGCGTCATCCTTCAGACCTCTTGCATTTATAATGCTCTATTCTTCAGACATCTTACATTTATAATGTTCTATCCTTCAGACCTCTTACATTTATAACGTTCTATCCTTCAGACCTCTTGCATTTATAATATTATATCCTTCAGACATCTTGCATTTATAATATCATATCCTTCAGACCTCTTACATTTATAATGTTCTATCCTTCAGACCTCTTACATTTATAATGTTCTATCCTTCAGACCTCTTACATTTATAACGTTCTATCCTTCAGACCTCTTGCATTTATAATGCTCTATTCTTCAGACATCTTACATTTATAATGTTCTATCCTTCAGACCTCTTACATTTATAACGTTCTATCCTTCAGACCTCTTGCATTTATAATATCATATCCTTCAGAACTCTTACATTTATAATGTTCTATCCTTCAGACCTCTTGCATTTATAATATCATATCCTTCAGAACTCTTACATTTATAATGTTCTATCCTTCAGACCTCTTGCATTTATAATATTATATCCTTCAGACATCTTGCATTTATAATGTTCTATCCTTCAGACCTCTTGCATTTATAATATCATATCCTTCAGAACTCTTACATTTATAACGTTCTATCCTTCAGACCTCTTGCATTTATAATATTATATCCTTCAGACATCTTGCATTTATAATTTCATATCCTTCAGACCTCTTACATTTATAATGTTCTATCCTTCAGACCTCTTACATTTATAATATGCTATCCACCAAAACTGTAACATTTTATAATATTCAGTTGCTATCTATCAGAACTCTTACATTTCTAATATTCTGTCCAGTGTCCACCAGAACTCTTACATTTATGATATTCTATCCATCAGATACCTTACATACATATACACTGAACGACATATGTCAATAGAAATTATTTTTACGACCCCAAAAGGAAAAGTCACAAAATTAATACTAAAGACGTTTGCTTTTGTGGGTAGTACTGTTATGCTCTGAATTTAACAAGTTTATTGTTGGTCAATTTAAATGAAATTTTCAGCAAATCAACTGCAGATATTGTTCAATAGAATAGATGAAATTAAAATTTAATTTCTGTTGAGATATGTCAGTTATCTTAGTTTATTTCCCTGTTGCGATTTTAAAGTCGTTCAGTGTAAGAACAGACACACGTTCAACTATCTACACACATTGTTCACTTTTGCACATATTTTTGCTTGCGTTTTTTATTCTTTTATTATTATACTTTCATGCTAAATGTCCATATACAACAATGTGTATTTTTCTTACTATCTCACGCGAGGATGATCGTACAGGGTGATAGTAAATCGCAGGGTGATAATAAAACAATTATCACATGAACAGCTTTGATGCGCGCTGTTTCGGCTTGTTATGGTAAAATTGCTATTTTTAATTCAACATAACTTCAAAAGTACTTGACCGATTTCAATAAACTACAACTCATTTTTTTAGTTACGTTATTTCCAATACAACGACATACTGTCATAGCAATGTTTTCAAAAACTTCCGGCAACTTTAGTGAAATCTGTACTGAAAAAAAATCTTCCTTTAGCCCGAGGGGATTTCGGTATAATGATATAAATATCATATTAGAGGGGAGTAGTAAGAATGTTCACCCTTCGGATATTGATAATCATATCCTCAGGGTGAACATTCTTACTGCCACCCTATCACGAATATGATCTTTATATAATATATCACGCGACGGTGATAGTACATGGTGATAGTAAATCGCAAGGTGATGATAGTAAAAAAAAGTATCACATGCACAGCTTTGTTACTGTGGATACACGCACGCACGCACGCACACACACACACACACACACACGATGAAAGCAGCATACGCACGCACGCACGCGCGCACACACACACACACACACGATGAAAGCAACATAGCAACGATGAAAGCAACATAGCATCCTTAATTTGAAGGTATGGGGAAATGGTATTTTCTAATTACCACTAGTTGTCAAGAACACCTCGACTGCCTCTATAAGAGGCCATTTTTATAAATATTTTGTACTGCCTTTTTTTCTTTTTCAAACATTGTAAATCATGCAAATAACTTCAGAACACTTCGAAAGTTTGGTTCGAGGAGAACCTTTAATGTATACCATGTGAAATCACCTTCCTTTAACAAATGCGTAAACACGTTAAATAAACAGAATAATCAAACATCCTGAGCCTTTCCTGCGACCAATATTACACTAGTTTCTTAAATATAGCATTAACTTTTATGAGAATATGTATTGCATCCAACCAAACACCACATAATCTTGATGTAACATGTATCTGGTTTACACAATAGAGCCCGACTATAGTATTAGGCAGCTTCAACTTTTCCATATGGCAAATGTATATTAAAGCAGCTGCAACTTTTCCATATGGCAAATGTATATTATAGCAGCTTCAACTTTTCCATATGGCAAATGTATATTATAGCAGCTTCAACTTTTAAATATGGCAAATGTATATTAATGCAGCTTCAACTTTTAAATATGGCAAATGTATATTATAGCAACGTCCACTTTTCCATATGGCAAATGTATATTAAAGCAGCTGCAACTTTTCCATATGGCAAATGTATATCATAGCAGCTTCAACCTTTCCATATGGCAAATGTATAGTATAGCAGCTTCAACTTTTCCATATTGCAAATGTATATTATAGCAGCTTTAACTTTGCCATATGGCAAATGAATATTATTGCAGCTTCAACTTTGCCATATGGCAAATGTATATTAAAGCAGCTTCAACATTTCCATATGGCAAATGTATATTAAAGCAGCTTCAACTTTTCCATATGGCAAATGTATATTAAAGCAGCATCAACTTTTTCATATGGCACATGTATATTATAGCAGCTTCAACTTTTCCATAAGGCAAATGTATATTATAACAGCATCAACTTTTCCATATGGCAAATGTATATTATAGCAACATCAACTTTTCCATATGGCAAATGTATATTATAGCAGCATCAACTTTTCCATTAGGCAAATGTATATTATAGCAGCTTCAACTTTTCCCTATGGCAAATGTATATTATAGCAGCTTCAACTTTTCCATAAGGCAAATGTATATTAAAGCAAATTCAACTTTTCCATATGGCAAATGCATATTATAGCAGCTTCAACTTTTCCATATGGCAAATGTATGTTAAGCAGCTTCAACTTTTCCATATTGGCAAATGTATATAAAAGCAGCTTCAACTTTTCCATATTGGCAAATGTATATTAAAGCAGATACAGTTTTTCCATATGACAAATGTATATTATAGCAGCTTTAACTTTTCCATATGGAAAATGTATAATATAGAAGTTTCAACTTTGTCATATGGCAAATGTATATTATAGCAGCTTCAAATTTGCCATATGGTAAATATATATTAAAACAGCTTCAACTTTTCCAAATGGCAAATGTATATCAAAGCAGCTTTAACTTTTCCATATGGCAAATGTATATTATAGCAGCTTCAACTTTTCCATATGGCAAATGTAAAATATAGCAGCTTCAAATTTTCCATATGGAAAATGTATATTATAGCAGCTTCAATCTTTCCATATGGCAAATGTAAATTATAGTAGCCTCAACTTTTCCATATGGCAAATATGTATTAAAGCAGCTTCAACTGTTCCATATTTCAAATGTATATTATGGCAGCTTCAACTTTTCCATATGGCAAATGTGTATTAAAGCAGCTTCAACTTTTCCATATTGCAAATGTATATTATAGCAGCTTCAAACTTTCCATATGGCAAATGTATATTAAAGCAGCCTCAACTTTTCCATATGGCAAATGTATATTATAGCAGCATCAACTTTTCCATATGGCAAATGTATATTAAAGCAGCTTCAACTTTTCCATATGGCAATGTATATTAAAGCAGCTTCATCCTTTCCGTATGGCAAATGTATATAAAAGCTGCTTCAACCTTTCCATATGGCAAATGTATATTATAGCAGCTTCAACTTTTTCATATGGCAAATGTATAATATAGCAGCTTCAAATTTTCCATATGGAAAATGTATATTATAGCAGCTTCAACCTTTCCATATGGCAAATGTATATTATAGTAGCCTCAACTTTTCCATATGGCAAATGTGTATTAAAGCAGCTTCAACTTTTCCATATTGCAAATGTATATTATAGCAGTATCAACTTTCCCATATGGCAAATGCATATTAAAGCAGCTTCAACTTTTTCTTATGGCAAATGCATATTAAAGCAGCTTCAACTTTTCCATATGGCAAATGTATATTAAAGCAGCTTCAACGTTTCCTTATGGCAGATGTATATTAAAGCAGCTTCAACTTTTACTTATGGCAAATTTGTATTAAAGCAGCTTCAACTTTTCCATATTTCAAATGTATATTATAGCAGCTTCAACTTTTCCATATGGCAAATGTGTATTAAAGCAGCTTCAACTTTTCCATATTGCAAAGGTATATTATAGCAGCTTCAAACTTTCCATATGGTGAGTGTATATTAAAGCAGCCTCAACTTTTCCATATGGCAAATGTATATTATAGCAGCATCAACTTTTCCATATGGCAAATGTATATTAAAGCAGCTTCAACTTTTCCATATGGCAAATGCATATAAAAGCAGCTTCAACTTTTCCATATATGGCAAATGTATATGAAAGCAGCCTCAACTTTTCCATATGGCAAATGTATATTATAGCAGCTTCATCCTTTCCGTATGGCAAATGTATATGAAAGCAGCCTCAACTTTTCCATATGGCAAATGTATATTATAGCAGCTTCATCCTTTCCGTATGGCAAATGTATATTAAAGCAGCTTCAACCTTTCCATATGGCAAATGTATATTATAGCAGCTTCAGCTTTTCCTCATGGCAAATGTATATTATAGCAATTTTTCCATATGGCGCTATCCAGCTGGCTTGCGGAACGTCGGTGATTCTACCCATGTGCCCGCCCGTGCAAGAAAATTGCCCGGAGGGGCACCTAGGGTCTTCCTCCACCAGTGGAAGCTGGAAAGTCGCCATATGACCTTAGCTGTTGGTGCGACTATAAAATCCAATTCAATTCAATTCAATTTTCCATATGGCAAATGTATATTAAATCAGCTTCAACTTTTTCTTATGACAAATGTATATTATAGCAGCTTCAACTTTTCCATATGGCAAATGTATAATTATACAAAAACTACCGTACAAGCTAAGCGTTGAATGTCGAAATGATTAAAATAATTTTAGTTTTCAGACCAACGCACTTATAAGTTGCTGTTGTTGTTGTCTTTCCGTAACACCGCTTTTAGAATCGGTAGTTATAATGCAAAAAATGAGGATAATCAACATGATAAAACTATTATTATATCAGCGTGTTAATCAACATGATAAAACTATTATTATATCAGCGTGTTAATCAACATGATAAAACTATTATTATATCAACGTGTTAATCTACATGATAAAACTATTATTATATCAGCGTGTTAATCAACATGATAAAACTATTATTATATCAGCGTGTTAATCAACATGATAAAACTATTATTATATCAGCGTGTTAATCAACATGATAAAACTATTATTATATCAGCGTGTTAATCAACATGATAAAACTATTATTATATCAGCGTGTTTTACTGTCCAGTTGATTAAGCTCGGCACGGAAACGCAGAATGGCTCTGCAGAGCCGCGTAACGCTGACATAATGTTCTCTGTATTTCTGACTATATGTCGATAATGAAACGTGGGAAAAATATATGTGTAAATGTTTGCCCAAGGGGCAGGATCGTTGCCAGTGTTATTACTTACTGGTCCTTTGGGATCATCAAGTCCAGTCTTTGTGTCTTTAAAGTTAAATATCGCTTAAGCCGGTGCTAGGAGGCGTGAGAGGTGTTGCACTACATTACCTCTCATGAACAGACTCAATAAAACCTATTCTGCTACTTTTATCTCTTGTTTGTGTGTGTTGCTTCCGAGGGATCCCCTTTTCAATATTTATTGTATAATCTACAATTTTACACTTGTAATCTACAATTTTACACTTGTAAACTTTCAAATGTAATTTAGATGGTAACCATAGTAACAAGTGTGTATTCAAATCATGCATTTAAAAAATAGTCGATATTTCTTCATGTCAAAGTTCCTAACAAACGTATACCATGTAAATAATTAGTACGTATTATGTATCGTAAGTAATTAGTACGTATTATGTGTCGTAAGTAATTAGTACGTAATATGTATCGACACTTGTAAACTTTATATTTTATAAAACCCATTGATATGACGGTACGGAAATTGCTTGGTCGGAGAAGTAGGAATGTTCATCTATACCCAATGTTCGGGTATTCGCGGAATATCTCTGCTGTAAAAGAGCCGTCAACCGAAACATGTGTTGATGATTATTAAAGACACGTGGTCAACTTAAATAACCAAGTTGATGTTGTTCAAGTAATCAATGCATTCATCAGGACAGTATCTTAATTTCTTATTTAAAAGTCATACGCTTTTTCATCTCAACTTGTATAACAAATATACACGTGTGTGCTCCCTCATAGATTAAAATCTTACTAAAAAGGAGTGACAATATTTCTGTTTAAAACCAACGGCGTCCAGTTAGTTCGAATATCAGTGCATCCATTACCAATCTTAGTTTCTAAAAGTTTTATAAATGGAAATTATCAGTATATACGGATTTTAAACGAATCATTGAACTATACTTATATTTGCACTTTTCACTGCCTGGATAAGGAACGTAAAATAACACAATAATAGTCCTGAAATGTATATGGTATCATTTATAGTTTCCGGAGGATTGTTTTATAAATGGAAACATGCTAATGTAACCTGTAATGAGGTTGTTTTGTTCAGTTTGACATTTTACAGTGCGCTTTATCACAAAAGGTCGACGTAATTTTCAGTCAATTTAGCAAAAACTTAAAATCATATTTGTAATTGCAGCAGGAATCGAGTTTAAGTGAACATAATATAAAACAATGTGTAAACCACAGCGCAGCAAACGTCGGAGCTGTTATATAGAGAGAGTTTCCAGGAGAATACGTACACACAAAGCGTACACCTTTCAGTCATGGACGGTGTTCTCAGGGTGTTAGTGTGGGCATGTGTGATGTCGATAACCTTATACGTGAGTACCATTTTCTATACGCAAATTAACAGAGGCATGAAGCAAGTGCTTCTTGTTTCTAAAGTTGTCTAACAGATATGTACACTCGCATGTGTTATCTCCATATATTTAAATTAAAAATAGTAAAATATAAAAGATATAGTAATATAAGTATTGAAGTGAAGATTTCGAGAAAGTTGCGGGATTTTGCTTCTTGTTCATTCGTATTGTTTTTCCCATCTTTGAAATGCATGTTTACAGAAATGCACATGTGACAACTGTGCTGTAATTATTAATCTGAATATTTTGTTTCTTGTCTTTTTCCCTTAAATAAAAACTTCCGTATCTTAACATAAGCTAAACATAGCATTTGAAACATGCAATTAACTTGTTTTAAGTGTAAATCTGTATTGCACCGGCGTTGCCTTTTCGAAACAGTGTTGTTATTTGGTATTGTACATGTCATGCTATGCTTGCAAAGCGTGAGGTATGTAACACTTTGAGAGACGATTGCATGCGAGTTTGTAATTGGCATGGAATAAGTGGAACATTAACATCCAGGGCGTGAAACATAGGCATTTAAACGGGTATTCCCTCCGTCATATTGCATTATGCCCAAGATCCTTCATAGGAATGGACGGGAGGTAGGCGCGAGCCATAACCGGGATTTGCCGGTATGTTTATTTTGATTATGTTTCTCTCCTGTCTTATGCTCCATTGTGCTATTATTCCAATTCCGTTTTCATAAATGATTTCGTCCTGTCCGTGTATTTATGTAGTTGTGTGTATGTACTTTCAGACCCTATGCCGTCCAAAACCACCACAATATATTGCTAAAATATACCCTCGTGTTGTTGAACATTTATACAATCTACGATTACATAAGTATCTTGAGAAATAATTATTCCATGTTACATCGTTCGTGCACTATTTAAGTTATATGTTTTTTGCCACTGAACGTTCCAATGCGATAGCCCTATTGTCAACCCTTTTATTATATTGCATTTTCTTAATCCTTGTAGTTGTTGTTGTTCTCTGTGCGCGTTTGTGGTTGACTGTGGTCCTTAAATGCTGCGTTTTCTGCTCGAATTTTATATCCAGTTTTAAAAGAAGTGCTTGTTTTTTTCAATATAAATGATGTCAGAACTGTATACATGCACATGCATATCAAAGTAACTGAACTCGAGTATAAAAAAAACTATCTACCTTCACATTTAAATTGCTTAAAAGCTTCTATATGTAGAGGCTGGCTATAAATATTGTATTGCTTATTCGTTAGCTCTAATAATCATATGATTTTTTTTCTCTATTGTTCGCTGTAATAAAACAATAGACTATATAAAGAATGTAAACTTAATGCCACGATGTGACGATGTATTTTTGATTCTATTTAAAACATATGCTTGAACGGCGGCGCTTACATGAGAATCCGGTTAACTCTGACCATTATATAGCTACCTCAATTTTAAAGAAACTAGCCCATCAAATACCGGCAAAATTGGGCTACAAAAGCGTTTATCAAAAGTCTATCCAGGTGTTCAGGTCATTTAATAATGCGTATTTTCTGATTAAAGGTATAAGTTTATTCACGGGTTCTTAAAAATACCCCAGATTGAATGTGCATAAAATGAATTTTGAGTTGATAACAATTAATTCGACGATCCAGTATTGGGGTGTGGCCTGACTGATTAAAGCCGTTTATATAGTGTCTGCAGAGTTTGGATTTTCAAAATATGTAAGTTATATATATATACCTCGTCGTCAGTAGGTTTAGAAACGGTGTAAATCAGTTATACAATTTGCCTATTGATGGCGAGATAGGGACTTTAAAATACATGTTTGAACGTAGTGTTATATTAAAGGAACACACCTTCAAATACTTTTAGGGCCTTCTCTTAAAACCTGAAATACAAGATCGCGTTTCTCCATACTGGCGTAGTTAAAAATATTAATGAAAATTGAAAACGCATTTTTCTTGCCAGAGTTTCACAACTTCACCCTTTGTACGACTGGGGACAATATGTGAAAATGTGACATTTTACTTTGTACATAACAGTAAAACTACTTAAAGGGACATTGTCCGTAAGTAAGCAGATATTGATCATAGGCAAATAACTGTTTGATTTTTATTCAGTGAAATGTATACATGGAAACATTAGCATAGACCCAGATAAACCTGTAGTAATACATTCGTGAGTTTAAAAAAAAAAGTTTCATTTATTATTTGTAAAAAATATGGGACCCACAGTATTTACATTTTCTGCTGATCACTTGGCATCCATTAGCGCATTAGCTTTTATAGGTTGTATCTCTTACGTAATACATCTGACCCGATTAGCTCAGTCGGTAGCGAGCTCGACGATCGACTATTATTACCCGCGAGTGTAATTTTAGTGTGGGTTACGAGTTCAACTCCACGAAGTGGTACTCCTTTTTTTTTACCGCTACTAAATTCCGTCAAACAATGTTGGTTTTATTCAGTAAATATTCAGAAATGGCTGGTGTGTTACGTTTGTCAACGTAATTATGTTGTGTTGTATAGGCTTAAACTTACGGACATTGTCTCTTTAAACACTAACAAAACAGAAAATTATATTTAAACCATCAGGCTTCAGTATCTTTGACTAATTTATTTAGCCCCTAAAACATGTGACTAAAATCAATGGTACCAAAATATATACAAATCGAACAGGAAAAGTAGCATTCAAGGACGACAGCCAAACACACACAGAAACGAAAAACAACATTAAAGATGAATACAAAGCAAGATAAGAATTCACAAACACAACAGGGTTGACAATATTGCTATTGCCTTGGAACGGTCAGTGGCAAAAAAGGTCGCTGGGAGTTTAAACCAGGTTCTAGGGTGCACCAAACCTCACTCTTACCCTAATGTCATCCTAATAAATGGGACAGTGTACATAAAGATATCCCTGCCAGGTTATACTCTCTAACAAACAAGGCAGCATTAATAGGCAATATAAGTAAAACACATAAATGATAAGTAAAACACATAAATGAAAGTTACCCCTAACAAGAGACAAGTGCACTAGTCTACTCTCAATGTTATATCAAGGCGAAGCCGAGGTGATATGATTGATAATGGTAGTGGGGCATGCGTTCGTGTCTCCATGTGTTAAAGAGGCACTACCTAAATCTACGCGATTTTTAATGTAAAATATTAAATACTTAATATTACTGCATTTATATGTATACAAAGCTATTTTATGAGTATTCTAAGAAGAAACATGGTTCGTATTCCAGTTCTGAAAATTATTAATTATGATCAAAACAATATCTTGAAGAAAATGCTGCCCAGCCGTTTATTCCTGCCGGAGAACTACGATTACAAACTATTCGGCGCAGTTCCGATAGCAAACGAATCGATCGGAACTCTTCGCTAATCAGACGAGGTAGTTCCGATTGCAAACGAATAAGATCGGAAAATCTCCGCAATCGGCTTGTCTAAAACAATTACGAATACAATTTCAAAACTCCGATATTTTCAATCCTGTTTTTCCCTAGCAATGCGCATACTACATAGGGTGAAATTATTGCCATTTACCTTTTTCATAGTCCTCTTTATAATCAAGTAAAGTTTATATCAAGTGGTGGACAAAAAAATATAGGTAGAGCCTCTTTAATCTGTCACAAATTATTTTCTTAACTCGTCCTTCATTGTTAATCCGATTTTTATGAAACTTGGCAGGAAGTACAATTATAATGCCTAGTAGCCCATATTGGGGCATTGAATGATTTTTTAAGGATTACAGTAATTTGGGCCGAATTACAGGACTTTTTTTAAGTGTAAAGCGATTCCGCTCAACTCCACTTACATTTTACATCCGAGTTCGTGGAATTTGGTAGGAAGTATCGGTATGCTGCCTTGCAGCGCATATTATCACGGAATAAATTATCTTTGGCGAAATAAAAGAACTTTGTATTGCATGTCACTTACATCAGGCAGGCATAATTGAAGCCTTTAATGACACCTCTCGGTATCTGAATAAATATTTAACACTGACAATCCTTTCTTTTCTACTATGGTTAATACTATCTAACCTAAAGAACAATTCAACAAAACTAACATTTCTGATACAGTCGCTTCTTTTCTTGATTTATATCTCTCTATTGAACATGGCGAAATAATTAGTAAAATCGATGATAAGAGAGATGATTTTAATTTTGATATTGTTAATTATCCCCAATTTTGATTTGGATGTTCCCCCATCGTAATACGTTTATACATAAAATATAATAAAACTACTCCAGCAGAGCTACCGTTACCATAAACTTCTAAAACCCCTTTGCAAAGGTTTATTATCGTATCATTAATCTACTTTTAAAAGAAAAAAAAATAAGAACTCTTCTACGACAAGGACTATCACAACCTTACTTCTATGGTGATGTGACTTACAAACTTCGTAAGATCCTTGGTCATAATCACTTTCATTCAATCTTCATAAAACTTGTTCAAAAGTTTGTCAAAAGAGGTTATAATCCTATCATTTTGCAACGCACTGCATGTTTTCGCCACTAAGCTTTCCTCTTTGTATGGTGGCTGATTTCTGCCATGTGTCGTCTTTTCGTCTTTTCACCATGCTATGAGGAATTAGGTAGACGTCATCATAGGGTCCACAGTATGTCCCGTCATTGCACAACCAAAGATATGGTGACTGATTTCTGCCATCTGTCGTCTTTCCGTCTTTTCGTTATATCGCCCCCGAAAAGACGACAAATCGAAAAAGACGACAGGTCGAAAATGCATCGCGAAAAGATGACATAACGAACAGACGACGGAAAGACAGTGGCGTTCTGTCGTCTTTTCGCCCTTTATATTCTTATTATTTAAATTGGTATGTAACGATGTAGGATGGTTTAGCGGACATAACTATGGATTTGTTTCTGTAAAAATGTAATAAAATTACTTTGTATTGAATGATTTACTTTCTGGGGCCGCTAAAAAGTAGACTCGATTTTGCCTCATATTCTTCTATTCAAACAAATGACAAGCAAAATATTGACTTAAATTTAACTAACTTTCCGGGACCGTTTGTTGAAACCATCATATCACAAGGAGTATACCTTATATTTATCAATGTAGGATGGTATAGCAAACATAATTAAGAATGTGTTTTATATTATACGGAACTGTTAAACATGTACGTGACTGATAATTGTGCTAACATGATTGTTTATTTGGAAGTCAATAAATGCCATACCCTAATATTTGATTTTCTCTTAATATGTTATTTAAAATAGTTGTGAACTATATCTACAACATATGAAATATAAAAGTCAAGAAAGAAGGTAACACATATAAACGTTCTTAATATTTAATATGTTAGCTCGACTCTTTCGACAAAGAGAGAGAAATTGTTTGAAGTTTGTATGTACATGTAAGCTTGTATCTCCGAAACTGATTTACATAATGGACTAACTTTATACATGTGTTTGGCATCATTATACAAGAGCATACAGCCAAGTTACGGTCATACACAACTATTAAATATGAACTAATATAAGATCCTCTGTTCATATAATATACATATTGCAATTAAAACTTGACACTTTCAAAAAGAACTGATTAAGATAAAACCAAACATATACTTATCACTTCAATATAATGAATGAGTTGCAGAACCAATACAATTAATTACTTTTTTTCGCCATACCAAAGTTACATGTTTATTGCCTTACGCAAGACTAGTGATCAATATAATTGTGATGACCATTCTGCGTTTATATAAATGATTTAACAGAACTAGTAACCCTTCGTTTATTATTTATTGAACATATGGTATGCAACTCCCTGTCGATTTTGCCAGATTCTACAACAGTTCAAAATCGTCCCGACTTCTAGTAGTCAACCGAAAAGCGAAGAGACGACAGAACGAAAAGACGACAAAACGACAGAACAAAAATATGACAAATGCAGCGCGAAAAGACGACAGAACGAAAAGACGACAGAACGAAAAGACGCCATTTCAAGGGCGAAAGACGACAGAAGGCCACGCGAAAAGACGAAAAGACGACATTATCAAATGACGTCATTTCGCGGCTGAAGTGTCGTCTTTTCGCCATTTCGCGTGGCGTTCTGTTGTCTTTTCGCCCTTGAAATGGCGTCTTTCTGTTTTGTCGTCTGTTCGCGCTGCATTTGTCGTCTTTTCGTCCTGTCGTCTTTTCGTTATGTCGTCTTTTCGGGGGCGAAATAAAGAAAAGACCAAAATTCGACAAATGGCCGAAATCAGGCACCATATCATAGGACGGTAGCGCTTGATATTTATCTTAAATCGTGTAACTGCCTTGATGTTTGTCTCAAATCGTGTACCTTAACGGTTTGTTCCTTTGTTGCTCTGGCTTCTGTCAAGTCATTGAGTACTTGCGTTGTGGTTTTCTAGGCTTTTGTTATTGTATATTATATATACATGATGGTATATGTGTTTTACTTATATTGCTTATTAATGCTGTCTTGTTTGTTACAGAATTTAACCTGGCGAGGATATCTTTATTGGGATGACGGTAGGGTAAGAGTGAGGTTTGGTGCACCCCAGAACCTGGTTTGAACCCCAGCGGCCTCTGACCGTTCTAAGGCGGTAGCCCAATTTTCAACCGTTTTATGTTTGTGATGTCAACTCTGGCTTTTTATTAATCTGAGCGTGTTTGTAAACTATGGTCCTTGAATGCTGCATTTACTGTTGGACTTTTATATCCACTCCTTTTACACAAAATAGTTCGTCGGCGCAGGGTTACGACTTTCATCGGCTGTTATTGTTCAAATAGGACTACAGCAGTAGAAAACCAAAATCATGATATCCATTTTGTTTTAAAAGGCAAACACTTCTACTGCTTCTTTTCTTTCAAATATATAAATTTAATGAGATTTATAATGCAGAAAAGTGTATAGGTTTTTAAAGTAAAGCTACTCCATCAGAGCTACCGTTACCATAAACTTCGAAAAACCTTTGCAAAATTGTATTATGCTTTTAATATTTAAAGGTTATTTGAGATAGCTTCTACGACAAGGACTGTCACAACCTGATTTATATTACATACGCGCATTGTTTGTGTTATTGCATGTTTCATTTCCTGTTCGTTATTCGACTTTTTTATATTTACTTCTGTGGTGACGTGATTTACAAAGTTCGTAATATACTTGCTCATGATCTCGTTCATACAATCATTATTACTTGCTAAAAGGTTAATCAAACGCGCCTATCACTGTATCATTTTGCAACATGTTTAGTGGTTGGTCCATTAACAGATCACCACTATGCTTACCACTTTGATGTGCTACCGGGCATAAGGTGGACCCTATGTTGACTTCTACCTAAATCATGAAAGGGCGATAACGTTTGATGTTTGTCTCAAATCTTGTTTTATTAAACCTTGCTCTTCTGCCAAGTCATTAAACACTTGTTTTGTGGCTTTCTATGCTTTTGATTTTTGTATTCATATATACATGATCATCTTTGTGTTATACTTATCTTGTCTACTACTGCTGCGGGGATGTCTTTATTTACATTGGCGCATTTTGATTTGGAGGTCAAGAATGTAATAGTGAAGTTTTAAGAGCCCTGTAACTGTTTAAAGTCCAAGCGGCCCTTTTTTCCACTTACCGCTCCAAGGCGGTAGGGTAGCTCTGTTGTCAACCCATTTATGTTTGTGAAGTCATATAACTTGCTTTTTATTAATCCTTGTAATTGTTGTTTGTTCATATGCGAGTGTTTGGTTGACAGTGGTCCTTGAGTTCTACATTTTCTGTTCGTTTTTTATATTTACTTTTATAAAGATATAGCAAGTTGTTTTCATGAAATGTAATAAAAGGTGAATAGTTGATACAGTATTGTATTAAGTTTGATTAAACTGAATAAAAACGTTTGGCACCAAATTGTAGCAATAAAAAAACGTTCAAAACGGGGTTCGAACCCAAGGTCCTTGACTTACTATGTCAGTGCTCTATCTCTCGAAACATACTGTTAAATTCGCAATGAATTTTTCACAGTATATGATTATCTGTACTTGGTTACATTCTACACTTTCTTAAATAGTAAAGAGAGGATAGGAGGTATATTAACCTTTAATGGAAGTCCAACACGACTTAAGTCGAAATTTAAGATAAATGTTTTATGAATAACGTTAATCTGGTCATTGATTTAAGCATGCCTATTGACTGACTAGCTAGGCCTGATTCATCATTTATGGCTATAAGAACAAAAATAATACCCATATAACATCATCAAATAAAAAAACCTGTTACTCGGTGTTAATATGTATATTACATACAAACTGTATATTTATTGGGCGGCCATCATCTTCACAAAGGTGTACACTATGTTGTTCTTTGAGCGTATATATTAGTAGTTGCACTAGTCGCGAATCTTTTATATCTTGTTATTTATTTATATATAATTACATTAGTCTCGCGTTCACCCCTAGAACTATTCGTTCTGATTTTAGGTTGAAGTTCAGGCATCTGCTGAGAACATATTTGAGCAATCTGAGCAGTTGTCAAGCATTAAGCGTGTCCTTGAAATCCATGGACAACCTAAACGAACAGTACCAGATGCTCGTCGAAATGGACAACAAGGGCGATTAATACCAGCCGGACGTTTGACAATTCATAGTATATCATCAACGGGGCTGGTCAATGATTCTGTAAAAGTATCTGTTCATTATGCAGGGGAGAGCGATGACACACCAACAATCCTCTGGACCATTAGACGTAACAACAACAGCATGGCAGAGACACAAAGTAAACAAGTGGTGGTTGTACTTTCTTTTTTTTTAATACTGGTCCATGGTTTCTGGCTCGTCTCTCTAAACCAGTAGTTTAGCTTATATCCTCAAAATGTGTCCATTTTAACTTACCTTTGCTTCTAATTATATTCGCGCTTTTCGAAGAAAAATAAAAGGGATATACTGTGGTTGGTCCAGTCCGTCTGTCTGTCCGTCAGACGTGTTCGTAAATCTATGATAAGAGAGATTACTTTAACTTTGACAGAAAAGGATGCTATCATTTAGTATTGCACCACAATTCATGCTTGGTGATTGACCCATCTACAGTCAGTCATTGCGGTTCACAACCTCGTGAGACTCTTTGATTGCACCTTCTGAAACTCTGAAAGGGGAGGTTGATGCATGAACTTTTGACCATCAGGTTATCTGGTCGTACTCTAGATTGTTTTTCTCTTTGGCTGCTGCAACTACTGTGGTGGTTCTTTACATTTCTGGATACACCCTGAAGTATTTTAATTATGTTTTTTTTTTAATATGTTTACAACATATACGTGTATCAATGGCTATTTTATATGGATGTGTACTTTATTTTTAGCGATTTCCTTTTAATGGGATGTACTTTTATTTACTGTCTTGTCAATTTGGGCGCTGGTGACAGATGATAGCAAGGTTGTGTACATATACAATCGATTTAAGCTAGCCCGTAAGCCATATTGCCTACGGAACCTTCCAAGTCTGTAATCCTGTCTTCATCGCTTTTTGAGTTGTGTATTGTCATTTTCATTTCATATTTAATTTGCTCATTGTGGTGCATTGCATACCTACAGTGCCATAATTGCGTTAAGGTGTTGTTATTTCTATAGGATTATTTATCTCATTTTTCCTAACCTGAAATCCTTTAACATCAGTTGAAGACATTTGTTCATATTCGGTACAGTGCTTATAAAGGCTGTGCAGATGACAACGAAAGTTTTCAATACAGCGTCTTATACCTGGAGCCAGGGGTCCATGAAAACAATTTAATTTTACCAAAAATAAATAATTAAGCCAAAGCTTCAAATAGTCTTGATGAAATTCGTTTCATTGCCGGAGCCTCAAGGCCTCAAGGCTCCGGCTGTACTTTCCCGGAGCCTCAAGGCTCCGTCTATGTTTTTTTCCGGACTCAGAAAGCTGCTATGGGTGTTGGACTGTGTATCAACGTCATTTTACTGTTCAAAAAACCACTGTCTTCTAGTAAGAATACCGGGATGCAGTCAAATTGGTATACAGGCATTTTATGAGTCTTCTACTACTTGAATTAGGTCAATCTCTACCAAGAGTACACTCGTTCCTCATTTGACTCTGTCAACGTCAAAGGAAGTAGGGCGAACGGTTAGGTCACGTGATTATTCCAAAAAGTCATGATGATGTTTATAATAAATCCTTTTATGTGATCTGCAAAGATATACTATAGACCTATATTAAATGATTTCAATTTTTATTTCTATGAGTTCATTTTGTTTAGTAATTTTCTGCTATCGAGCTTCGGTTTGAAATTTTCACATATGCATTTCGATTGAGAAGACCTAAGTACGTATTATGTTTGTAGTAAAATAGTCCCGATTAAAACTAATTTGTTTTCATGCATTATTTCAAATCTTGCAACATCTAATTTGCAGATATTCTGAAAATTATATTTACACAAGAAATAAATAAGTTTCAGGCAAACATATTCCAATTTAACAGGTTTTACCAAAATCTTGTAATTTAGTAGTTAGCAGAAATATATGTGAGTGCAAGGAACGATAACTCTGCGTGGAGACTGGAATTAGGTATCAATTTCAGGGATACAGTCTATAAATATTTTGTCAGCATACGAAATACAGCTGGTTCCAATCGTTATTGATTGATGTTAAACTTTATCAAAGGTACAAACGGCAATCTTTTTTTTAAAAAACTCGCGACGCCCCGTTAGTTTTTCTGCATAACTTGCATTTGTTCAATACTTAATAATAATTATAAGAATACTATAAAGAAAATTGTGTTTGAATATTACTAACTGCTTGTGTGTAGAGCTATATATGTATCTCTGTTAGAGTTGATGAAACTTTAACTGAAGCATCTTCTAAAGAGTTTGAATAGGTTTGTTCCGCTGCTACTTATTCTCATTCTCTTATTATAACTACTAATCAGATTTCGTAATAAAAAACATCTCACATTAAACCCTTTCTTCTGATGTAAATTTGCATTGCTAAAAACTGAGATTACCTTCACAGACGCTCCATGATTGCTATTATATTATCATTAAGTTGTTCTTTTGTTTATAACTACAATGTATGATAATTGACCAATTCTTCATATTATAACCATGTTCTTCTCCCAATTCCTCACATTCTAATCATGAAACAACATTCTATTTAGTTATCAATTACACATAAAATTTCAGATGTCTATCATATTCATATTATAATATTATACAACACAGATGCCAAAATTAAAAACATGTTCATTTTGTCTCAAGATGACTAGTTTATATGGTCCTCAAATCTTTCATGATAAATGTGCTTTGATTGTTGACAATTACAATTAAAAAAAGTCTTAACATCTACACACTATTCCGTTTATTTTTATCATATTCATCATTCGTACTGTTTTCTTATGTAACTGTTCTGACCGGCTTGTGATACTTTGTATCACTGTGTACTTATTGTATTCCTCTTAATTAACCGAAACTCCTAAACCAGTAGTTTGACCGAGTGGTTGCCTAGGATATGTAGCCGACAGCTAAGTGAGGATAATTGCGATGGGCTCCCATCAAATTTGCTTTAGTAGATTTTTATTATTACTAATATTATTCAGTTTGTATTTTTTATAATTATAGTACCGTTGCGTTTGTCATGTAAAGTAGATTGTCCCTGTGTCTATACAGAGTGTATTCGCTGTTTGAAAACGATCATTCTGACGGTTTGTCTGAGTTTTTCATACCTCGTAAAAATAAATATTCTAAAATTTACATTAAAATGACTCTATAAATCTACAATACGCCTTTTGTTTGCAGATGGAGAGTTACACAAAGAATATCGTACTTGGAGTGTACTCATCAATAACTTCAGTGCCACAGTGAATGTCCACTGTGAAATGTATACCAACGTTCAGTTGATGTATTTTAATTTGGACCCCGCAGAGATACAACGCAGAGGAAATTACTTGATTGATGCTGTTCCTGTAATTGATGTCAATAACACATATGTTGCTGCCGAGGACAAGGACCTTGTGATAACCGCGGTTGTAAAGAGTAACCCACGTCAAACTGAAGACATAATGGACCGTTCGTTTCATGGATTTGTGTGTCTTAATACAAGTTCGGATCCGCCGTATGTAGCTCTCGATTACGGCATTAATTGGAGTCTACAACAGCTGACAGGTGAGTTGGCTGAACTAAAGATGATTATAAAGAGGTCTTATGTTAAATTTGGCGGACTTGCTTGGTTCGCTTTTCAATATCAGATAAGTGATAATATAGTGCAACATTTTAACGAAGTGTATATAACTGAAGTTCTGTCGTATGAGTCGAATGAAGTTGTGCCTATAAATAACGTAGGCATTGGCCAGTGTCCGAGCAGTAAGACCCTTTACTCGAAATACACGTCCATCACTTGTGCTGCACTGGGTAATCCCAAACCGGAGGTGTCGTTTCTTAAGATGTCTGCAGATGGTTCGACAGAAACTCAGATGGACACAATAACAACTAAATCACCAAATTTACTGAATCAGCAGGAGTTAATCCTTGATCATCTTGATCCCCAGGTTGAAGGAACGTACATGTGTAGGTATGTTGTGTCTACATGAAGCTAACGGTCATATGTGTGTACGTATGCATTGTCTACATGAATCTAACCGTCACATATGCGTAATTATGCTATGTCTATATGAAGCTAACAGTCAAATATATGTAGGCAAGGTCTGTCTACATGAATCTAACAGGCATATGTATGTATGTTATCTCTATATGAAGCTAACATTCATACATGTGTAGGTATGTTGTGTCTTCACGAAGCTAACAGTAATATATATGTAGGTATGTTGTTTACAAATGAAGCTAACAGTCATATATGTGTAGGTATGTTGTGACTACATAAGCTAACATACATATATGTGTAGGTATGTTGTGGCTTTTTATCTACATGTATCTAACAGTCATATATGTGTAGGTATGTGTCTACGTATATCTAACTGTGATATATGTGTAGGTATGTTGTGTCTACATAACGCAAACAGTCATATATGTGTAGGTATGTTGTGTCTACATAACGCAAACAGTCATATATGTGTAGGTATGTTGTGTCTACATAACGCAAACAGTCATATATGTGTAGGTATGTTGTGTCTACATAACGCAAACAGTCATATATGTGTAGGTATGTTGTGTCTACATAACGCAAACAGTCATATATGTGTAGGTATGTTGTGTCTACATAACGCAAACAGTCATATATGTGTAGGTATGTTGTGTCTACATAACGCAAACAGTCATATATGTGTAGGTATGTTGTGTCTACATAACGCTAACAGTCATATATGTGTAGGTATGTTGTGTCTACATAACGCAAACAGTCATATATGTGTAGGTATGTTGTGTCTACATAACGCAAACAGTCATATATGTGTAGGTATGTTGTGTCTACATAACGCTAACAGTCATATATGTGTAGGTATGTTGTGTCTACATAACGCAAACAGTCATATATGTGTAGGTATGTTGTGTCTACATAACGCAAACAGTCATATATGTGTAGGTATGTTGTGTCTACATAACGCAAACAGTCATATATGTGTAGGTATGTTGTGTCTACATAACGCAAACAGTCATATATGTGTAGGTATGTTGTGTCTACATAACGCTAACAGTCATATATGTGTAGGTATGTTGTGTCTACATAACGCAAACAGTCATATATGTGTAGGTATGTTGTGTCTACATAACGCAAACAGTCATATATGTGTAGGTATGTTGTGTCTACATAACGCAAACAGTCATATATGTGTAGGTATGTTGTGTCTACATAACGCTAACAGTCATATATGTGTAGGTATGTTGTGTCTACATAACGCTAACAGTCATATATGTGTAGGTATGTTGTGTCTACATAACGCTAACAGTCATATATGTGTAGGTATATTGTGTCTACATAAGCTATGTGTATACTCAACAAAATTCCTAATCGGTCACCTCATTAAATTGTACTTAAAACAAAGAATAAATTCAATTTCGTGAATTTATTGATCGCATAAGAAAGCGGAATTCATTACAAATCAACAACAAAATTTCATTTCAAACAAATAAAGAGCTGACATCTCCGCAGGAATGAATAAGGCGTCCCGGTAATTAAAAGTCACAAAATCATGTTAATTGACGTCCTGTTTGTATGTAATAACGTGTGTGCCCTCCATTGGCAGCAATCATGGCTCGACACTGACTCCTCATTGATACAAGGTATCTGTGAAGATACTGCTGACGGATATTTCTCCAAACGGGGACGCTCCAATTCCCGTAGGTTCAGCTGCTGAGGATGGGCCGTACCTTTCGTTGAATAAATCCCAGACATGCTCGATTGGGTTTAGTCAGGACTTTTAGCAGGAAAAGGGATGACTCGTATGCTATTGGCCTGTAACATTGCCAATGTTGCTCTAGCGACATAGCACGGAGCGTTGTCTTGGACGAGTTGCATGCCACGGTTTGCAGCAATGTTTGGTATAAGAACAGGTTGAATGATGTCCGTCTGATATCGTCGGTGCATTCATTTTGCCTTGTATGGACACGATCGGTGTTTTGGTGTGCATCGAAATGCCCGCCCATATTATAATGGATCCTCCCCCGAACTGGTCCGCCTCAAGAACACAATTTGCGCTGTTTCTATCACCACGTCGGCGATAAATACGTTTGCGGCCGTCCGCACAATGCAATGTAATCCTTGTCTCGACGACGAAAAGAACATTCGCCCAGTCGGCCTGGTGAAACGATTAATGTCGCCTAGCGCAAGCTAAGCGAGCTTGGCGGTGTTTTCTCGTTAAGATAGGACCTTTCTGAGGTCGACGGCATCGAATTCCGACGTCACGTAACCGTTTCGTACGGTTTGAGTTTATACATGACGTCCATGAGTACCCCTCGTATGCTTAGATTTTGTTGTAGCTGGTAGAAACGATCACGGAGATGTGATACGATCATGTATCTGTCCTGCTCTGTCACCCTCTGTTTGAACCGTCGGGTCGATCAGCCACACTTCCGGTTTGGTTGAATTTCGCCCAAAAAGCTTGGATGGTGGATAGCTGCCGATTGAAGGTTCTTGCCACCTGAAATAAAGTTGAAAACGGAAATAGCCACCAAAACTAATAGCTACAAATAAATTATATCAATATTCTTTTGAAATTTCAGGAAATAAAACTCACCTGTCGTAAAGGTGTTCCGGCCTGTAACATTCCGAAAGCTCGGCCGCGTTCCTCTTGTGTCATTCTCGCCATGGTATGTGTTTTTCAAGTAGGAAAATCATCAGCAATGACAAAAGTGTAAATGAACACGTGCATATTGGTGTCCATGCCCTGCACGTGCAAAATGTGCTATTGGTCAACACGCCTAACACGGTTTATTTGACCGCGAGCCGGCCAGAAAAAAAACAATAATTATCTGCAGTACGAACATATACATTACTATAAAAATAGTAATACAAATATAAACTGACCGATTAGGAATTTTGCTGAGTGTATATATGTTGTGTTTACATAAGCTAACAGTCATATGTGCATGTATGTTGTGTCTACATAAGAATAACGACCGATATATTATATAGGCATGTTGTGTACAAATGACGCTAACAGTCAAATATGTGTATGTATGTTGTGTTTACATGAACCTAACAGACGATGTGGAGGTATGTTGTGCCTACATAAGCTAACAGTCAAATAGATGTAGGTTTTGTTGTGTACAAATGAAGCTAACAGTCATATATGTGTAGGTATGTGGCTTCTACATGTATCTAACATCCATATATGTGTAAGTATGCTGTGTCTACATGTATCTAAGTCATACATGTGTACGTATGCTGTGTACAAATGAAGTTAACAGCCATATATGTGTAGTTATGTTTTGTCTACATGAAAGTAACAGTCATATGTGTGTAAGGTATGCTGTGTCTACATCGACTAACAGTCATATGTGTGAAGGTATGCTGTGTCTACATGAAGCAAACAGTCATATATGTGTATGTTGTGTCTACATGAAGCTAACAGTCATATATATGTACGTATGTTTTGTCTACATGAAGATAACAGTCATAAATGTATAGATACGTTGTGTCTACATGAGACTAACAGTCATATGTGTATGTATGTTGTGTATACATGAAGCTAACAGTAATATATGTGTTGGTATGTTGTGTCTACATGAAGCTAACAGTCATATCTGTGTAGGTGCGTTGTGTCTACATGAGACTAACAGGTCATATGTGTAGGTATGTTGTATACATGAAGCTAACAGTCATATATGTGGTGTTATGTTGGTCTACTTGACGCTAACAGTCATATATGTGTAGGTATGTTGTGTCTACATGAAGCTAACAGTCATATATATGTACGTATGTTTTGTCTACATGAAGATAACAGTCATAAATGTATAGATACGTTGTGTCTACATGAGACTAACAGTCCTATGTGTGTAGGTATGCTGTGTCTACATGAAGCAAACAGTCATATATGTGTAGACATGTTGTGTCTACATGAAGCTAACAGTCGTATATGTGTATGTATGTCATGTATACATGAAGCTAACAGTCATATATGTGTAGGTATGTTGTGTCTACAATGAGGCAAACAGTCATATATGTGTAGGTATATTGTGTACAAATGACGCTAATGTAGGTATGTTGTGTACAAATGACGCTAATGTAGGTATGTTGTGTACAAATGACGCTAACTGTGATACATGTGTAGATATGTTGTGTCTACATGCAGCTAGCATTCATATATTTGTAAGTATGTTATGTATACATGAAGCTAACAGACATATATGTAGAGGTATATTGTGCCTACATAAGCTAACAGTCATATGGGTGTAGGTGTGTTGTGTACACATGAAGCTAACAGTATATATGTGTAGTTATGTGGCTTCTACATGTACCTAACATTCATATATGTGTACGTATACTGTCTACATGTATGTAACAGTCATATATGTGTAGGTATGTTGTATCTACATGAAGCTAACAGTCATATATATGTACGTATGTTATGTATACATGAAGCTAACTGTCATATATGTGTAGATATGTTGTGTCTGCATGAAGATAACATTCATATATATGTAGGTATGTTATGTATACATGAAGCTAACTGTCATATATGTGTAGGTATGTTGTATCTACATGAAGCTAACAGTCATATATATGTACGTATGTTATGTATACATGAAGCTAACTGTCATATATGTGTAGGTATGTTGTATCTACATGAAGCTAACAGTCATATATATGTACGTATGTTATGTATACATGAAGCTAACTGTCATATATGTGTAGGTATGTTGTGTCTGCATGAAGCAAACAGTCATATATGTGTAGACATGTTGTGTCTACATGAAGCTAACAGTCATATATATGTACGTATGTTTTGTCTACATGAAGATAACAGTCATAAATGTATAGATACGTTGTGTCTACATGAGACTAACAGTCCTATGTGTGTAGGTATGCTGTGTCTACATGAAGCAAACAGTCATATATGTGTAGACATGTTGTGTCTACATGAAGCTAACAGTCATATATATGTACGTATGTTTTGTCTACATGAAGATAACAGTCATAAATGTATAGATACGTTGTGTCTACATGAGACTAACAGTCATATGTGTATGTATGTTGTGTATACATGAAGCTAACAGTCATATATGTGTAGGTGCGTTGTGTCTACATGAAGCTAACAGTCATACATATGTACGTATGTTTTGTCTACATGAAGATAACAGTCATAAATGTATAGATACGTTGTGTCTACATGAGACTAACAGTCATATGTGTATGTATGTTGTGTATACATGAAGCTAACAGTAATATATGTGTTGGTATGTTGTGTCTACATGAAGCTAACAGTCATATATGTGTAGGTGCGTTGTATCTACATGAGACTAACAGGTCATATGTGTAGGTATGTTGTATACATGAAGCTAACAGTCATATATGTGGTGTTATGTTGGTCTACTTGACGCTAACAGTCATATATGTGTAGGTATGTTGTATCTACATGAAGCTAACAGTCGTATATATGTATGTATGTCATGTATACATGAAGCTAATTGTCATATATGTGTTGGTATGTTGTGTCTACATGAGGCAAACAGTCATATATGTGTAGGTATATTGTGTACAAATGACGCTAATGTAGGTATGTTGTGTACAAATGACGCTAACTGTGATACATGTGTAGATATGCTGTGTCTACATGAAGCTAGCATTCATATATTTGTAGGTATGTTGTGTATACATGAAGCTAACAGTCATATATGTGTAGACATGTTGTGTCTACATGAAGATAACAGTCATAAATGTATAGATACGTTGTGTCTTCATGAGACTAACAGTCATATGTGTATGTATGTTGTGTATACATGAAGCTAACAGTAATATATGTGTTGGTATGTTGTGTCTACATGAAGCTAACAGTCATATATGTGTAGGTGCGTTGTGTCTACATGAGACTAACAGTCATATGTATATGTATGTTGTGTATACATGAAGCTAACAGTAATATATGTGATGTTATGTTGGTATATTTGACGCTAACAGTCATATATGTGTAGGTATGTTGTGTCTACATGTACCTAACATTCATATATGTGTAGGTATGTTGTGTTTGCATGAAGCTAACAGCCATATATGTGTAGGTATGTTGTGTATACATGAAGCTAACAGTCATATAGGTGGTGTTATGTTGGTCTTCTTGACGCTAACAGTCATATATGTGTAGGTATGTTGTGTCTACATGAAGCTAACAGTCATATATATGTATGTATGTTATGTATACTAGAAGCTAATTGTCATATATGAGTAGGTTTGTTGTGTCTACCTTAGGCAAACAGTCATATATATGTAGGTATATTGTGTACAAATGACGCTAATATAGGTATGTTGTGTACAAATGACGCTAACTGTGATATATGTGTAGATATGTTGTGTCTACATGAGGCAAACAGTCATATATGTGTAGGTATAGTGTGTACAAATTACGCTAACAGTCATATATGTGTAGGTTTGTTGTGTATACACGAAGCTAACAGACATATATGTGTAGGTATGCTGTGTCTGCATATATATAACAGTCAAATATGTGTAGGTATGAAGAATACAATTGAAGTTATCAATCATATGTGTGTAGGTATGCTGTGTCTACATGTACCTAACTGTCATATATGTAGGTATGTTGTGTCTATATGCACAATATGTCATATATGTGTATGTATGTTGTGTACAAATTACGCTAACAGTCATATATGTGTAGCTATGTTGTGTACAAATGACACTAACTGTGATATATGTGTAGATATGCTGTGTCACATGAAGCTAGCAGACATATATGTGTAGGTATGTTGTGTCTACATGAAGCTAACAGTCATATATGTGTAGGTATGTTGTGTTTACATGAAGCTAGCAGACATATATGTGTAGGTATGTTGTGTCTACATGAAGCTAACAGTCATATATGTGTAGGTATGTTGCGTCTACATGAAGCTGACAGTCATATATGTGTAGATATGCTGTGTCACATGAAGCTAGCAGACATATATGTGTTGGTATGTTGTGTCTACATGAAGCTTACAGTCATATATGTGTAGATATGTTGTGTCTACATGAAGCTAACAGTCATATATGTGTAGGTATGTTGTGTATACATAAGCTAGCAGACATATATGTGTAGGTATGTTGTGTATACATAAGCTAGCAGACATATATGTGTAGGTATGTTGTGTCTACATGAAGCTAACAGACATATATGTGTAGGTATGTTGTGTATACATGAAGCTAACAGACATATATGTGTAGGTATGTTGTGTATACATGCTAACAGTCATATATGTGTAGGTATGTTGTGTCTACATGAAGCTAACAGACATATATGTGTAGGTATGTTGTGTATACATGCTAACAGTCATATATGTGTAGATATGTTGTGTCTACATGAAGCTAACAGTCATATATGTGTAGGTATGTTGTGTATACATAAGCTAGCAGACATATATGTGTAGGTATGTTGTGTCTACATGAAGCTAACAGACATATATGTGTAGGTATGTTGTGTATACATGCTAACAGTCATATATGTGTAGATATGTTGTGTCTACATGAAGCTAACAGTCATATATGTGTAGGTATGTTGTGTATACATAAGCTAGCAGACATATATGTGTAGGTATGTTGTGTCTACATGAAGCTAACAGTCATATGTGTGTAGGTATGTTGTGTCTACATGCTAACAGTCATATGTGTGTAGGTATGCTGTGTCTACATGCTAACAGTCATATGTGTGTAGGTATGCTGTGTATACATGCTAACAGTCATATGTGTGTAGGTATGTTGTGTCTACATGCTAACAGTCATATGTGTGTAGGTATGTTGTGTCTACATGCTAACAGTCATATATGTGTAGGTATGCTGTGTATACATGCTAACAGTCATATATGTGTAGGTATGTTGTGTCTACATGAAGCTAACAGACATATATGTGTAGGTATGTTGTGTATACATGCTAACAGTCATATATGTGTAGGTATGTTGTGTCTACATGAAGCTAACAGACATATATGTGTAGGTATGTTGTGTATACATGCTAACAGTCATATATGTGTAGGTATGTTGTGTCTACATGAAGCTAACAGACATATATGTGTAGGTATGTTGTGTCTACATGAAGCTAACAGACATATATGTGTAGGTATGTTGTGTATACATGCTAACAGTCATATATGTGTAGGTATGTTGTGTATACATGCTAACAGTCATATATGTGTAGGTATGTTGTGTCTACATGAAGCTAACAGTCATATATGTGTAGGTATGTTGTGTCTACATGAAGCTAACAGACATATATGTGTAGGTATGTTGTGTATACATGCTAACAGACATATATGTGTAGGTATGTTGTGTCTACATGCTAACAGTCATATATGTGTAGGTATGTTGTGTCTACATGCTAACAGACATATATGTGTAGGTATGTTGTGTCTACATGCTAACAGACATATATGTGTAGGTATGTTGTGTCTACATGCTAACAGTCATATATGTGTAGGTATGTTGTGTCTACATGCTAACAGACATATATGTGTAGGTATGTTGTGTCTACATGCTAACAGTCATATATGTGTAGGTATGTTGTGTATACATGCTAACAGTCATATATGTGTAGGTATGTTGTGTATACATGCTAACAGTCATATATGTGTAGGTATGTTGTGTATACATAAGCTAAAAGACATATATGTGTAGGTATGCTGTGTCTACATGAAGCTAACAGTCATATATGTGTAGGTATGCTGTGTCTACATGCTAACAGTCATATATGTGTAGGTATGTTGTGTATACATAAGCTAAAAGACATATATGTGTAGGTATGCTGTGTCTACATAAGCTAAAAGACATATATGTGTAGGTATGTTTTGTCTACATGAAGCTAACAGTGATATATATGTACGTGTCTGCATGAAGGTAACAGTCATATATGTGTAGGTATGTTGTGTATAGATGAAACTAACAGACATATATGTGAAGGTATGTTGTGCTTATATATTCTAACAGTCATATAGGTGTAGGTTTGTTGTGTACAAATGAAGCTAACAGTCGGTTATGTGCAGGTATGTGGCTTCTACATTTATCTAGCATTCATATATGTGTAGGTATGCTGTGTACAAATGAAGTTAACAGTCATATATGTGTAGTTATGTTGTGTATACATGAAAGTAACGGTCATGTGTAGGTGTGCTGTGTATACGTCAGCTAAACGGTATATGTGTGTAGGTATGCTGTGTCTACATGTATCTAACACTCATATATGTGTAGGTATGCTGTTTACAAATTAAGTTAACATTCATATATGTGTAGTTATGTTGTGTCTACATGAAAGTAACAGTCATACGTGTGTAGATATGCTGTGTCTACATCAGCTAACAGTTATATGTGTGTAGGTATACTGTGTCTAGATATAGCTAACTGTCATATGTAGGTTTGTTGTGTCGACATATATCTGTCATAAATGTGAAGGTATGTTGAGTCTACATGAACCTAACAGTCATATATGTGTAGGTATGTTGTGTATACATGAAGCTAACAGACATATATGTGGAGGTATGTTGTGCTTATATATTCTAACAGTCATGTAGGTGTAGGTTTGTTGTGTACAAATGAAGCTAACAGTCTTATATGTGCAGGTATGTGGCTTCTACATGTATCTAACATTCATATATGTGTAGGTATGATGTGTACAAATGAAGTTAACAGTCACATATGTGTAGTTATGTTGTGTCTACATGAAAGTAAGTCATATGTGTGTAGGTATGAGGTATCTACATCAGCAAACAGTTATATATGTGTAGGTATGCTGCGGCTACATGTATCTAACATTTATATATGTGTACGTATGCTGTTTACAAATGAAGTTAACAGTCATATAGGTGTAGTTATGTTGTGTCTACATGAAAGTAACAGTCATATGTGTGAAGGTATGCTGTGTCTACATCAGCTAACAGTTATATGTGTGTAGGTATTCTGTGTTTACATATAGCTAACTGTCATATATATGTAGGTATGTTGTGTCGACATGTATCTGTCTTATATGTGAAGGTATGTTGTGTCTACATGAAGCTAACAGTCATATAAGTGTAAATATGTTGTGTATACATGAAATTAACAGTGATATATATGTACGTATGTTGTGTATACATGAAGCTAACAGTTATATATGTGTTGGTAGGTTGTGTTTACATGACGTTAACAGTCATATGTGTACGTATGTTATGTATACATGAAGCTAACAGTCATATATGTGTTGGTATGTTGTGTCTACATGAGGCAAACAGTCATATATATGTAGGTAAATTATATACAAATGACGCTAATGTAGTTATGTTGTGTACAAATGACGCTAACTGTGATACATGTGTAGATATGTTGTGTCTACATGCAGCTAGCATTCATATATGTGTTGGTATGTTGTGTATACATGAAGCTAACAGACATATATGTGAAGGTATGTTGTGCCTACATAAGCTAACCGTCATATAGGTGTAGGTTTGTTGTGTACAAATGAAGCTAACAGTATATATGTGTAGTTATGTGGCTTCTACATGTCTTTAACATTCATATATGTATAGGTATACTGTCTACATGTATGTAACAGTCATATATGTGTAGGTATATTGTCTACATGTATGTAACAGTCATATATGTGTAGGTATATTGTGTCTACATGAAGCTAACAGTCATATATGTGTATGTATAGTGTGTACAATATGTATAGGAATATTGTGTACAAATGACGCTAACAGTCATATATGTCCAGGTATGTTGTGTACACATGACGCTAACTGTGATACATGTGTAGTTATGTCGTGTCTACATGCAGCTAGCAGCATTCATATATGTGTAGGTATGTTGTGTATACATGAAGCTAACAGACATATATGTATAGGTATGTTGTGTCTACAAGTATCTAACTGTCATATATGTGTATGTATGTTGTGTACAAATGACGCTAACAGTCATATATGTGTAGCTATGTTGTATACAAATGAGGCTAACTGTGATATATGTGTAGATATTTTGTGTCACATGAAGCTAGCTTTCATAATGTGTATGTATATTGTGTCTACTTAAGCTAACAGTCATATATGTGTAGGTATGTTGTGTACACATAGGCTAACAGTCATATATGTGTAGGTATGTTGTGTACACATAGGCTAACAGTCATATATGTGTAGGTATGTTGTGTACACATAGGCTAACAGTCATATATGTGTAGGTATGTTGTGTACACATAGGCTAACAGTCATATATGTGTAGGTATGTTGTGTACACATAGGCTAACAGTCATATATGTGTAGGTATGTTGTGTACACATAGGCTAACAGTCATATATGTGTAGGTATGTTGTGTACACATAGGCTAACATACATATATGTGTAGGTATGTTGTGCCTCCACGAAGCTAACATATATGTATGTTGTGTTTACATAAGCTAACAGTCATATATGTTTAGCTATGTTGTGCATACATGAAACTAATAGTGATATATTTGTACGTATGTTGTGTCTCCATGTATCTAACAGTCATATATGTGTAGGTATGTTATGTACAAATAAAGCTAACAGTCATATATGTGTAGTTATGTTTTTTCTATTATCTAGCAGTCATCTATTTGTAGGTATGTTGTGTCTACATGTATCTAAGTCTACAAGTATTATAGAGACAGAGGTTACCAGAGCAGTTCCCCAAAACGGGCTTCAAATACAAACAACTGTAAATGTGCCAGCCATGGCTATTAACCCAGGTACACCATCATTTACAAAAAAACTAAATGATAGCATACTTGAGCCAAAAGCCCTGACACATATTATTAATTACTTGAGCTAACCCACTTTGGTGAACTATCGCTGAACACCCTCAGTCTCTATACTACTTATTAATCAAGTTGATCATTTAAATAACATAATATTTTGCTCATACGATTCAACTAAAACATTTACTACTTATCAATCCAGTTTATCATTTCAATAACATAATATTTTGCTCATACGATTCAACTAAAAATATATTTACAATTTATCAAGAAAAGTCAGACGGAACCGGACAGTAGTCTTCATCATCGCTGTACATATTGTATTCTGTCAGAGAATATTTTATTTTTCTGCATTTTGTTATTTTGTATTTTAGTTCAAGAAGCTTTTCCCTGTTTTTATCCAGCTTACGTTCATAATTATCCATTTCAACCATTAATCGTCTTCGCTTTTTGGCTCTGCTTTTTTTGGAGTCCATAAAATCACCACGAACTATTTTATATTCTACTTGAGAGTTGCTTGCTTGCCATTATTTTTTCCTATATTTATCTTTTAAATTGTTAAGTTTTCTGCAAACCTTTTCTAATCTTTTTTGTTCCATATATAATATTACTATACATAATTTATTTTTAAATTCTTATTTATTATTTTCAGTATCCTTATATAGGTCCCAACTATTGAAATCCTCATTGTAACCCTTCCATTTAATCAATGCTCGTTGTTTTTTTTGGAATCACATCGTATTACTTTTCAATCCTGAATATTTTTGTTTTTATCATTTCTAATTCGTAAAAGCTTTCTTTGATGTTTTGGTTGTTTAAATCTTTTAATTTGTATGTCACAGTATTTGTGCTTTGAATTTCGTTAAGAACAAATATTTCTTCAGTCCAATTTGGAGTATAACCTTTTCCAAACGTTCTTTTATATTTGCTGATTCTAACTTTATCCCCTGTTTTAAACTTTGGATTAATTTGATTATTTCTCATTTTTCCATACAAGTTGAAATACACCATTCCTTTATTCTTTGCATCACTTGCTTCAGTCGGTGTCATTTTAATACTCCGATGTTTTGTATTATTGTACTTATCAACCATCGCCTGTAGCACGTCTAAATATATAGTTGTATTGTTTGCTGTGAAATATTGCCACATCCTCTTTTAATGTTCTATTAAATCGTTCAATTACTACAGCTTTTCCAAAATTAAAAGTGGGATACATTTCAATAGTATTATCAACAAGAAATTGTTTAAACACCTTGTTATAAAATTCTACACCTTGATCAACCCACAACAATTTACACAATCTCCCTGTACTTATAATTTTTTGAAACGCTTTGGTAATTTCTAGATCAGTTTTATTTGGAACAGGCACAACCCGAGCAAATTTACTAATACATCAATAACAATAAGCAAGTATGTTACACCTTTATTATATTTTGATAATGACTGCATGTCAACCAAGTCAGCAGACCATATTTTATCAGTTTCATTAACAATCACACGGCGTTGAGTAAACTTCCTTCGTATAGGCTTATGAAGTTCATCTGTTAACTTGTCAGTCCCTCTCAACGCCTTTTCTCTTTTTTTGATGCTCCAATACCAAGTTTGTATTCAGTAATAATAACCGGCTTAACAATCAATTTCTTAGCGATTTCTTCTCCAAGTGATTTAGACTTACTCGGTTTTAAACCGACCAGCATGTTTTTATCACACATTTATTTATTACTATGATTCTTGTCATAGCAATAATCGTGCTCTTTACAAACAGTATTTAATTTATTTGCCGGTTTTCCGCTTTCAAGTGGATTACCAGGACCACCATATTTATAACCAGGAAATGACATCCCCTTTTTTAGTAATAAAGGGAGTAATAATTTATGAATATCACTACTTCCTCCTTGTGCACTTTTATTTCCTTCTTGCAATGTTTTAATGAAGAATAATCAGACATACCCACACAATACACTTGTTTTATCTTGATACTGAATAGTGTTGTATTTTATATTAGGCATGTACGCTTAAACTTCTTTTGGTGGGCTTAGACCAAACGGATCGAGGTAATAATTATCATAATAACAAATCCAGTGTGTACCAGGACCAGTATGATCATCAAGATTAATAATACCACATTCTTGTTTATTTTGTTTTATAGGAAATTTGTTTTTGCTATACACCCCACTGAATTTTTGTATACCTAGCTGCTTAACTCATTTCATTATAGCTAAGTTAGAGATATGTTCGTTTATAAAAACAATTATAAATGGGATACTTCTATATGGTCTAATTTGTGAGTCTACTTGTAAACCATCTCCACGATCAACCCAGAGTCATTTCCCTTTTCTACCTACTTGTAAACCTTTTCCAGTTAAGCCACTAATAAGAGAAGAGATCCAATCAATGGAATTCCTAGTGATGCAAGAAGTCCGAGAAATCCTCCGTCTTGCTGTTGTTGTCGTGTCAGTTTAATAGGGCAACAACCTTTGGATTTTATTATCTTTTTTATTTGTGGTAGTGTTAATGCATTATTTGATTCAAGTAGTAGTGCTTGTTTTTATCACTAGGGATAGTTACCATTCCATTTCCAAATAGATTACCGATTCCAGTACATGCCATACCACTATGTGCTCCTGTTGCTAGAGGCCCTAATACCTTTGGAGCGAGTCTAGCAACTGTTGGTAATATAGTTTTAGTTAACAAACCAGCTAATGCTCCCAAAAAGCCTCCATTTTGAGACTGAACTCTCATCTGTGTTTTTGATATGTTTATATCTAATCCACGTCCACTGTTTATAGCTTTACCGATGTTATTGATTTGAGTTGATGTCAATAACAAAGGAAAATCACCAGTTAGTTGGTTATTGTTTAATCTAAGTGTTAATTCGCACCTGTGTTCATACGCCTTCGCTAAACTCTGTTTCTGACCACCTGTTAAATTTACTAAATAACTTCTGTAAGTCATATATATTATAAGTTAGATTAAACAATAACTAGTTCATTTCCAACAGCATTAATAACCACTAGCGGATCCAGTAGGGGGCGCACCCCTTAAAAATTCCGGATTATACATTTATGTCCATGTTACTGTAGATAAAATATCAAACAATTTCGATGCACGACCTCAGTATAAAATTTGTTCTCTCTCGCTTCGCTCTCATAATGGCTAATGAGTGGTTTAATTAACACATTGTTAAATCCTTTTATTTGAAAACGGACTTGTTTATCCTATCAATGCACTACCGCAACCGTTTTATGAGGCTAGAAACGGACCCTAAAATTGACCAAAATCTTACGCCCCCGCTAAGCTGAAATGAAATGATCCGCCCCTGATAACAACGTATTCTTCATAGAGAACCAGAGCATAAACTTTATATGTAGACGCAGCGGCAGGAGATATATTTAATTTATGTCTCATATTTGGTTGTTTTAAAGCAATACTGACTTCATCACCTGTATAACTTAAATTGAAATACATCATTCCGAACAGACTTTTAAAATTACTTGCATTGAGTAAAGTTCCAGTGTTTTTATAATTTTATTTGTAAGAATAATTGATAACATCTCTAAATATTCTTGTGATATTGTCATAACTGTTTATGGATAATAAATTCCGTTTCCAACCTCCAATCTAGCTGATTGTAAATAGCAATTAGTATTGTCAGCATTTATATGAAAATTATCTAAAAGTTGAGGATTTCGCTCTTGATTAGAACTCTTGTCAGCTCTTTGCAAATATACAAAACATGTTTGGGATTTTTAACATTAACTGTTATTCTAAATGCGGATTCAGTTGCTTGGGTACTTCCGATTTCTTGTATAATTTCACGAAGGTAAGTCCATCTTGATGATATCATATGAGTTGCTATGAACAAATAGTTGGCGACAAGAACATGATGGGAACTGGGAAAGATTAAATTATTTTGATCGCATATGCCGGAAGGTGAGAAACGGTACGTGGCTGTAAATAAGTGTGGTAGTAGAGAAAAACAATCCTCGATAACCCCAGCGGCACAGGCAATTGCCTCTTTTGATTAACCTTGTAATATTATAATTATTTATGAATAATTATAATAACAGAAAGTAATCGTCAAAAGATACAATTTCCTGACTGTTCCCTGTGGTCAACCTGTTTGTGCTTTTGGTGACGTATACTATGCTTCTATTTTCACTTGTGATTGTTGTTTCTAAATGCGTAATATGGTTGTGGGTGTTGTTTCTAAATGCGTGATGTGGTTGTGAGTGTTGTTTCTAAATGCGTGGTGATTGTGAGTGTTGTTTCTAAATGCGTGATGTTGTTGTGAGTGTTGTTTCTAAATGCGTTATGTGATTGCGAGTGTTGTTTCTAAATGGGTGATGTGGTTGACTGCGCGGTGTGAATGCTTCATTTCATGTTCGCGACTTGTATGTCTGCATTCAACCTTTTCTTCCAGAGCCACGAGTGGTACCATGACAGTGGAAAGGATGATAGAGGTCCAATTATCTCCATGGGTCAATTTTGATGAGGTTGAAACAGGTGTAACAAGGAACACAACACATGAAGTGGTATTATCTTGTAAAGCCTACGGTCAACCAAGACCAACCCTAGAAATGCGCCTTTATCACGAATATGGTCCGGATATGGCCCATTCAAGTCTGTTTGAGGTAAAACAACAACACAAAATAATAATTAAGGTAGTTATCCCGCTAACTATACAGCCACATTTTACAACATATGGACACCATTTCTAAACCTTCTGACGACGAGTTACATATATAATTTTCCTATTTTGATAATCCAGACTCTACGGACACAAAATAAACGGCTTAAACCAAACGGGCCAAACTGGGGGGGGGGGGGGGGGGGGGGGGGGGGCTTAAACCAGACGGGCCAAACTGGGGGGGGGGGGTATTCATTCACGGGTATTTAAAAAAGCCTTAAAAAACTATACTTTAATAGGCACATATACATAATTATATGACCTGAACATCTGGCTAGAGTTATTGTAGTGTAAGTGTACCGTTATTTGGAGGTTTAGTTTCTTTAACGGAAATAATGATACTAAATCGAAAAATGCACGTGTTTTAATGATATACCTACAATAGTTGTGACTATAACTCGAGTTGCATAAAAGTCTCCATTCACATGTTTTGATGATGTACCTACAATAGTTGTGACTATAACCCGAGTTGCATAAAAGTCTCCATTCACATGTTTTGAAGATATACCAACAATAGTGGTGACTATAACTCGAGTTGCATAAAAGTCTCCATGCACATGTTTTGATGATGTACCTACAATAGTTGTGACTATAACTCGAGTTGCATAAAAGTCTCCATGCACATGTTTTGATGATGTACCTACAATAGTTGTGACTATAACTCGAGTTGCATAAAAGTCTCCATGTACATGTGTTGATGATGTACCTACAACAGTTGTGACTATAACTCGAGTTGCATAAAAGTCTCCATGCACATGTTTTGATGATGTATCTACAATAGTTGTGATTATAACCCGAGTTGCATAAAAGTCTCCATCCACATGTTTTGATGATGTACCTACAATAGTTGTGACTATAACATCCACATGTTTTGACGATGTACCTACAATAGTTGTGACTATCATCTGAGTTGCCTAAAAGTCTGCATCCACATGTTTTGATGAGGTTTCTAAAGAAATTACCCGATGCCGGCACAAGTAACCGCCAAAGTTCAATTGAGTAAAACCATCTAACCAACCACTTGTCTATATAGTATACATAAAACCCGTTAAACACTGATTTATTATGGGGATTTTAATTAACAGTTGATTTTTCGCCGTCGCCACTTTGTTGCAAAAGACGGTGCATAAAGCTTACAGGTATAAAACCACTAACTATTTCCACATAGACACCAATTTTAAAGTGTCACATATTAATGATTTGCTGCAAATGGATGATGCAGCAGTGTAATGTTCATATAGAAAACTAGTTTTCCACTTGAAAAATCACCAGAAAAGGTGGGTTCACAAGACATGTAAGAAAGTTCTTGTTTACTAAACAGGTCAACGGTACAGCTGTTTTTATTGACTGACGATTTTCATTGCTCACAAAGTGTAAGCATAGAATCGAAATTTCGAAAATGTTCATCACTGATCCAGTAAAACCTATTAATACGCTTCTTATACACACAACCACAAAATCGAATAGAAATGGGCAGTTTTCCCCCTACTTATAATGCCCATTTTCATCAAATAAGGAGTGATTACGTTTTATTATAGGAACTACATTCGATACACCTCGGAGGCTTACATGTAATTAGTGGTGGTAAACCTAGAGCGTCGGTGTGCATTAGGGCAGAGTATTTGTTCTATCATCTTCACTCGGTTAGTAGTTCGAGCACATGTTTTAATATCTGACACATTAAAAATCGGCTTTATATACATCATTTCGACGAATTCAGTGTTAGGACACAAACGATGTTAAAAAATGCCATTATTGACCTTTTTATCTCATCCATGCATAGGAAAGCCCATTTCCGAGAACATACTTATTATTGAGGTTTACCTTCAGATCTTCAATTGGACGTTACCTTGTTTTATTCCAAACGGCGACATCGACTTAGTGATATCTCGTCCGACTAGTATGTAGGTGGTCGTGTGATTAATCCTCGAAATGGTCACTAGTAGCTCCCCTGCTTGACATTCAGCATATACAATATAGCGCCATCTGGGGGCAATATAATATTTTCTTTGCTAAATTTCTAGCTAGAGCTACTTCATTTGTCGTCTGATCTTTACCAGACGTGTCCGGATGTTCGACTTTCTTATTAACTTTTGTTATATCTACATATATGTTGCTCCAGCCATCTAGCTCACACACAATCCCACTTCTACATCCCTACTAATGAATAGGTATGATGTAGCAACTCGTCACAGAAAAAAGCATTAACATACAAACAGCAGTCACGGCTCCTGAATTATTTATCTAAAAATAGTTTGCATGGTAACACTTTAGCTCCTTCATTTTAGTTCGACTGTTGCAAGTCGCAAGCTTGAGTTAGTTCAATAACCAGCCAAATTTGAGCTGAAAAAACATTCCTATGTTTTTATCTAATAACACCACTCTGTGTCTTTCATTTTTCATCTGATTTTTACAAAACGTGTTCAGAATTTCAATACAAGCTCGGAAAAGTTTAAAAACTAGCTATATCTACTGACCGACCCAAAATACAGTAAGATTCCTCCTTTCACCAAAGATAATGTACGTATGAAGTTTCATGAGTTTTGGTAGTTATGATTCTGATGTTATCATGCACAACCAAATTTCCATATGTTGACCTACTGATACCAAATACAACAATGTTCCTCTTCTCACCAAGGGTAATGCACCTATGAACTTTCATATCTGTGGTAGTTACAATTTCGAAGTTGTCAGGCGGAATGCATATTTCCAGAAGGTCATGTCGACCTTTACCTTAGACCTACTGACCTCAAAAACAACAGGGTTCCTCCTCCAACCAAGGGCATAGTACGTATATGAAGTTTTATGAGCGAGGATATAGTTTCGAAATTATCGTACAATTGTTTACGGACGGATGAATTGGTGGATGGACGAACTGTCGGTCAACTCCATACCGTAACACGTCCTGTTTTTGTCTCGCCTTTTAAAACAACTATAATTCAACAACCGCAGCTCGAATATTTCTGAAACTTTGTCACATGCTTTGTTGGGTCAATAAACATCACGTAATGACAAAATTACCAACGTCAAGGTCATATTATGCGTTATTTTCCCAAAACTTAACCTCGGTTAATTGTATGTGATTGCCTTTTTCCTTGTTTGATACTTGTTATTGAAGCTTTTAATGACACCTCTCGGTATCTGGATGACATACTGAACATTGACAACCCTTTCTTTCCAACTATGGTTCATAATATTTATCCTAAAGAACTTCGGCTTAACAAAGAAAATATATCTGATAATAACGCTTCTTTTCTTGATTTAGATCTCTCGATTGAAAATGGTAAAATAATTAACAAAATCTATGACAAGAGAGATGATTTTAATTTTGACATTGTTAATTATCCCCACTTGGATGGGGATGTTCCCCGAGCAACTTCTTATGGGGTTTATCTGTCTCAACTTATTCGTTTTTCTAGAGCTTGTACTCGAGTTGAGCACTTTAATATTCGTAATCTTTGTATAACTAAAAAGTTACTCAATCAGGGTTACCGTTACCATAAACTTCGTAAAACCTTTGCAAAATTTTATTATCGTAAAAAAGAGTATGATAATGGACCTTTGGAAACGGCCGAGCACGACACATATGAAATATTGCAGTCTCGGTTTGATTGAGACTGTTCATGAGTGGTAGTGTAATATGCTAGCTACCGCTCACGCCCTCTAGCCCAGGGTTGAGCAGAACTCAATATTAATAAAATCAACAGCACAAAAGTTTAACCATCCCGAAGATGGCATGCATATGGCGGTGGACATGGAGTCACCCTTCTTAAATGTATTCCCCATGTCGTACGGCATATGGTCCCAGTATCTAATAAAATGAAATGCCCCGAAGAGCGAAATAAACATAATGGAATTTAGTTGGGAGCAGCGGTTATGAAGCCTGCTTATAAAAAGCAGACAACATATCCTATGAGTGGTTAAACAATACCCAGAGCCTTTTATCGGCCGGAGTAGTGGAACCCTGATCTTCTTTCCAAATATAAATGTAATTTAAGGACTCTTCTGCGACAAGGACTATCACAACCTGACTTAAGAGGTTATGACCCTATCATTTTGCAACGTACTGCATGCTTGGTGGTGGACCGTTTTACAGTTCGCCACTATGCTTTCCTCTTTAATTTTACGATGACCGGACAGGCTGTGGACCCTATGATGACGCCTACATAAAGCCCATTGTGACGGTGGCGTTTGATGTTTGTCCATGATCTTTCTTGTCGTGCCCTTAATTGTGTATTCTCTTACTGCTCTGGCTTCTGCCAAGTCATTGAGTACCTTCATTGTGGCTTTCTATGCTATTGTTTTTTTGTATTATATTTACACGAGCATATTTGTGTTTTACTTATATTGCCTATTGATGCTGCCTTGTTGGTTAGAGATTAGATCATGGCGGGGATTTCTTTATTTACACTGTCCTGCTTTAATGGGATGGCAGTAGGGTAAGTGTGAGGTTTGGTGCACCCTAAAACCGTTTTAAACCCCCAGTGGCCTACTTTGCCACTGACCGTTCCAAGGCGGTAGCCCTATTGTCAACCCTTTTGTGTTTGTGATGTCGTTTGCATTTTTTATTAATTTTGCCTTTTCGTTTGTCTGTTTGCGTGTTTGTTTTTGTGTTCTGTGGTTGACTGTCGTCCTTGAATGCTGCTTTCCCTGTCCGATATGTGTATCCTTCTTGGTCATATGTATTGTTGGCATTGGTGGACATTCATATTTTGCAGTATTTTCCCCAAACTTAACCTTGGTGTGATTGCCTAACTTTATGTCTTTGATACTTGGTCATATGTATGGTTGACATTGGTGGACATCGCTGAACGACAAAACATACCAAGGTCAAGATCACGTTTTGCATTATTTACCTTAAACATCAGTTTGGTTAGATAAGTTAACCTCAGTTAACTTTTTCTGATAACTTTAATTTCTTTGTTTGATACTTGGTCATATGTTTTGCTGGCATTGGTGGACATCACTGAACGACAAAATTACCAAGGTCAAGGTCATATTTTGCATTATTTTCCCCAATCTTAACCTGGGTTAGGTAACTTAACCTCAGTTAACTTTATGTGATTGTCTCACTTTATGTCTTTGATACTTATATGTACATATGTATTGGTGGACATGGCTGGGGGACAAAAAATACCAAGGTCAAGGTCATATTTTTCGTTATTTTCCCCAAACTTAACCTTAGTTAGGTAACTTAACCTTGGATAGGTAACTTAACCTCAGTTAACTTTATGTGATTGCCTCAATGTATGTCTGTGATACTTGGTCATATGTATTGTTGGCATTGGTGGACATCGTTGAACGACAAACAATACCAAGTTCACGGTCATATTTTGCATTATTTTCCTAAAACTACACCCTGGTTAAACCACTTAACCTCAGTAACTTAACTTCTTATGATTACTTTGCTTTTATTTTTTTGATTCTTGGTCATTTGAAGTTTTGTCTTTGGTGGACATCATTTAAGCACCAATTTGATAAAATATTTCATATGCCGTTTGCCGCGGTGGGCGAGACACCCTGAGACCGAGGTCTTGGCTTTTTTCAAACGGGCATAAAACCAGCCGGGTCATCGAGATTTCTGGACCAAACTTTGCATAAGCAATAACAACAATAATTCAACCAATTACCTGCGGCTTGGTTTAATGTATATGCACATTGAAGCACATTTTTGTGTATGTATTGACACCAATCACATGTCCATATTTATAACACACAAAGGTGATGGCACGATAAAAATGTAAACTTTTACCGAATTAGAAAGTATATTTGTTTTATTTCAATTGAAGGTTTCAAGAACAGATCCAGACGCCCGCACGGCACAGCTTACGCTCACTATCTCCCCGAGCAACCCCGACATACATACAGTGTACTGTGTGACCGATCAAGGTGAGGACCACCCGCCCGAATTCAAGAGGATAGAAGTGTTTCCGGAAATGCCCGGTCTTTGGAATTGGGAATTGTACGACAGATTACGAAATTAGTCGTGAAATGAAACACCTATTGAAAAAGTTGGTTCTATGAAGAGCCTTTATCCGTTATGACAATATACTCATATACTGATCTTATCAGATCGACAGATTGACACTTGATTATTCCTTTAAAACAATCAATGGATTTATTTCTAAAAGACAATAAATATTACTAATACGAAGATTTTGGTAGTTCTTGTTTTCCATTTTTGTAAATGTGCTAGATACAGCTGAAGTATTTTTAGTTTCCAAACAGCATAAATAAGATCCTCTCTTGATCGTCTGCATATTATAAACTATCTTATCCCGAATCTACAATCCTTTCATGGTCGTCTGCACGTTATAAACCATCAGATTGCCGAATCAACATTCATAATCGTCTGCATATTATAAACAACCTTATCCCCGAATCTGCAGAACGTTCATGGTCGTCTACAAACGTATTATAAACGGTCTTATCTCCAATCTAAAGCAAGTTCGTGGTCGTTTGTACGTTATAAACGATCTTATTCATGAATCTACAGCCCGTTCATGGTCGTCTTCACGTTATAAACTACCTTATCCCCCAAATCGGTACCCAACAGCCTTTTCATGGTTGTCTGCATGATACAAACTATATTATCCCCGAATCAATAGCCCTTTCATAATCGTCTTCACGTTATAATTTATCTTATCCCCGAATAAACAGCACGTTATAAACTGGCTTATCCCCGAATCAACAACCCTTGTGTGGTCTGCACGTTACAAACGATATTATCCTCGACTGCAATGGCCATTTCATGGTCGTACTCATCTTGCAAACAATCTTACTCCCCAAATATACAGCTCGTTCATGGTCGTCTGGACGTTATAACCTATCTTATCCCCGAAACTACAGCCCTTTCATGGTCGTCTGCATGTTATATTTTATCCCCGAACCTACAGCACTTTTAATGTCATCTGCATGTTATAAACGATCGTATCCCCGAATCTATCATTTGCATGGTCGTTTGCACGTTATAAAGTATATTATCCCCGACTCTGCAACCCCTTCATGGTCGTCTCCACATTATAAACAACCTTATCCCCGAATCAACAGCCGTTTTATGGTCGCCGGCACGTTACAAACGATCTTATCCCCAAATCAACATTCATGGTCGTTTGCATTTCATAAACTATCTTATCCCCGGACTTACAGCACTTTCAAGGTCGTCTGCACGTTATAAACCATTATAACATAACATACACCATTCGATATTTTCGATATTCCACAAGTGGTATAACATAACGTTAAAACGTCATGGACGTCATTACTGTACGTTTTCTGACGTAATGTGACTTATAAATTATGTAATAAATAGAATCTAACATTCGTTCTCATTCATTATTGAACTTTAATATTAAACTCGTTAGCAAAACTGATATAATGCTCGGCTCTTGCCTCGCATGACATCAGTTTGCCAACTCGTTTAATAAGTTCAATAATGAATGAGTACTCATGAAGATCTTCTATTTATTGCACCTCGCACAAAATCCTAGGAATTTCATTGGATTAGAGCGGTCACATGGTGAACCTCTATTATTCTATTTTGGGTCCGTAGATTTCATAGAGGGTCACTAAAACAATATGGACTACAATTTCGATTCAATGTTTATATCATAAGCAAATAGTTCTTTAAGGCATTAGTAACAAACATAATAAGAAAATTAATCCTGTTTTTAAACTGTATCGGTCGTGACGTCGTCATGACGTCAAATTACACGAACGTCTCATTGACGTTGACGTTCCATTAAACAAGTGGGAAGCAGAGTGTTTATTTAGCTCCGCTGTCTACTTATCATCGCAACACATGACAACGGAAAGTAGTACGTCATTTTCCGTAGAAAATGGGTTTAATATCGGTGTTTGCCTTGAAAAAAAAGGTGCTCGATGCAATAAATCAGTTACTGGGTTTGTTACTGACCACCTACAGAAATATGTGGGGTCAGTCAGATATATAGAGGGACACGGCTATTGCCTCGCCCCATATATATCTGACTGACCCCACATATTTCTGTAGGGGGTCAGTAAAAAAAAAACACTAATATCGTATCTCCAGTTCCACAGCCCTGTTATGGTCGTCTGCACTTTATAAACTATCTCCGTATCAACAGCTCTTGTTTGGTCGTCTGCATGTTATAATGTATATTATCCCTGGATCAACAGCCCTTTTTTGGTGTTATAAACGATCATATTCCCGAATCAACAGCCCTTTTATTGTCGTCTGAACGTCATAACCGATATTATCCCCGAATCAACAGCATTGTCATGGTCGTCTGAACGTTATAAACGACCAGATCCCCGAATCAACATTCATGCTAGTCTGCATATTATAAACTATCTTATCTCCAACCTAAAGCACGTTCAAGGTCGTTTTCATTTTCATGGACGTCTGCACGTTATAAATAATCTTATCCGCAAACATATAGCCCTTTCGTGGTCGTCTGCATATTATAAACGACCTTATCCCCGAATCTACAACACTTTCATGGTCGTCTGGATATTATAAACTATCTCCAAATCTACAGCACCTTGATAGGCGTCTGCATATTACAAACTATCTTATCCCCGAATCTAAAGCACTTTCATGGTCGTGTACACGTTATAAACTATTTTATCCCCGAATCTTCAGCACATTGATAGGCGTCTGCATATTACAAACTATCTTGTTCCCGAATCGACAGCACATTCATGGGCGTTTGCATGTTATAAACTATCTTAACCTCAAATTTACAGCACTTTCATGGGCGTCTGCATGTTATAAACGACATCTATAGCACTTTCATGGTCGTGTATAAGTAACTACCTGATCCCCGAATATACAGCACTTTCATGGTCGTCTGCATATTATGGCTCATTTCCAAATCTACAGCACTTTCATGGTCGTCTACATATTATGGCTTATTTCCGAATCTACAGCACTTTCATGGTCGTCTACATATAATGGCTTATTTCCGAATCTACAGCACATTCATGGTCGTCTACATATTATGGCTTATTTCCGAATCTACAGCACTTTCATGGTCGTCTATATATTATGGCTTATTTCCGAATATACAGCACATTCATGGTCGTCTACATATTATGGCTTATTTCCGAATCTACAGCACTTTCATGGTCGTCTACATATTATGGCTTATTTCCGAATCTACAGCACTTTCATGGTCGTCTACATATTATGGCTTATTTCCTAATCTACAGCACATTCATGGTCGTCTACATATTATGGCTTATTTCCGAATCTACAGCACTTTCATGGTCGTCTACATATTATGGCTTATTTCCGAATCTACAGCACTTTCATGTGAACTGCATGTTATAAACTATATTATCTCCAAATCTACAGCACATTGATAGGCGTTGGCATGTTATAAACTACCTTATCCCCGAATCAACAGCCCTTTATGGTCGTGTGCATGTTAAAAACTATCCTATTCCCAAATCAACAGCCCATTTATTGTCATCTGCACGTTACAAACGATATTATACCCGAATCAACAGCCTTTTTATGGTCATCTATCGTATCTCCAAATCTACAGCACATTCATGGTCGTTTACATGTTATAAACGATCTTATCCCCGAATATACACACCTTTCATGGTCATCTGCAAGTAAAAACTATCGTATCCCCGAATCTACAGCACTTTCATGGTTGTTTGAATGTTATAAACTACCTTATCCCCGAATCAACAGCCCTTTCATGGTCGTCTGCACATTATAAACTATCTTATCTTTTTATCAACAACATAAAGCATGGTCGCCTGCACGTTATAATCTATGTTATTCCCGAATCAACAGATAAATAACTGTAAATGATACAGTCTGTATAAAACAAAAGGTCAATGACCTTGAAGCTCTACCGATAGGTTCTGATAGCTAGATCAGCATTCCTGTGAAGTTTCATGAAAATCTGTCGAGTAGTTTCAGAGGAGTAGCGGGCTTCAAGTTTTTACTATATAACCGAATGAAAACTAAGATGGCCGCTGGTGGCCATGTTTAATGCCGCATCAGAATACTTTTCAACAAGGGCCAATATCATGTCATGATGATCATTTTAAAAAAAAAGTCCCATTTCAATATCACTTATAGTTTTCACAAAATAGTCGCTAGAAACTTGTTTTTTAAAAATCTATTTTTAGCCATGGTTGCCATTTCCGTCCGACCTGAAATTTTGCTTGGATCAACTACACATCAAGAAAAACATTTTTGTGAAAATTCATGAAAATCTGACAAGTAGTTTCAGTAGTCGCTACAAGTTTTTACTATATAACCCTTGTAAATCCTTCCTGTAGTCTCAAGGAGTAGTCGCTACAAGTTTTGCCTATATAACTCTATGTAAACAAAGATGGCCACTGGCTGCCATGTTTGACATGGAATCGAAATGAATCTTGGCGAAGACCAAGAACATGTCACACCAGATATTTTGGTAAAGGTTCCAATTCAATACCACTAACGGTTTTTGAGGAGTAGTCGTCAAAATATCTCATTTTTTAGCCGTGGCAGCCATCTTGAATTTCCGGCCGACCTGAATTTTGGTGGGATCAACTAGACATCAAGAGCAACATTCCTATAAAGTTTTTTCCAATAAAACTATGTAAACAAAGATGGCCGCTGGTAAACATGTTTGACATCCAATCAAAATGAACTTTGGTTAGGGTCAACTACATGTCGTGTCAGTCATTTTGGTAAAAGTTCCAAATCAATATCACTTACGTTTTTTGAGAAGTAGTCGCCACAAAATGGCATTTTTAAAATCTATTTTTAGTCATAGCGGCCATCTTGAATTTCTGGGTGACCTGACATTTTGCAAGGTTCAACTAGACATCAGGAGCAACATTCCTGTGAAGTTTCATGAAAATGCGTCGTAGTTTCAGAGTAGTCGCCACAAGTGTTTCCTATATAACTCCATGTAAACAAAGATGGCTGCTGGCGTCCAAGTTTGAAATCCAATTAAAAGAACTTGGTCAGGATCAACAACATGTCGTGTCAGTCATTTTGGTAAAAGTTCCAAATCAATATCACTTACGTTTTTTGAGAAGTAGTCGCCACAAAATGCTATTTTTAGCCATAGCGGCCATCTTGAATTTGCGGCAGACCTGAAATTTTGCTAGGACCAACTAGACATCAAGAGCAACATTCCTGGGAAGTTTCATGAAAATCCGTCAAGTAGTTTCAGAGGAGGAGTCGCCACAAGTTTTTCCTATTAACTATATAAACAAAGATGGCCACTGGTAGACATGTTTGACATCCAATCAAAATGAACTTTAGTTAGGATCAACTACATGTGCCAGTCATGGTAAAAGTTCCAAACAGTTTTTAAGAAGAAGTTGCCATAAAATCTCATTCTTAAAATCTATTTTTAGCCGTGGTGGCCATCTTGAATTTTTGGCCCTCCTGATTTTTTGCTAGGATCAACTAGTCATCAAGAGCAACATTGATTCCTGTTTAGTTTCATGAAAATCTGTCCAAGTAGTTTCAAAGGAGTAGTCGCCACGAAAAACTGTTACAGACGGACGGATGGACGCCGCACGACTGCATAAGCTCTGCTGATCTTTGATCAGTCGAGCTAATAATAATAATAAACAAATCCAAATCTGTTCTCCTATCTTTATTCATACCAATAGACATTTACACACATTTCATTATATAATACACAGCTTTCCAGAAGCATAACATATAAACAAAGTCCTCCAAACATTCATGCAGTACGTTGTATTTCACGCGAAAAAAAGACAGGGTTGAGTTTAAATTCTATTTAACACATTAACAGGTCATATGACACCAACAAGAACGAACAGAACAGTCCAGGCCCACCCTTCATTTACATCAAAATAAATATATGCAGAATGGTACTAGAATCTTCTCTGCTGCAAAAGTGAAGAGTTGCTGCACATTCTGTGGTAGACACGCTGAAACGAAGATCTTTGCTTTCTGCATTTAGGTAGTGCCACAACACAAGGGTCATGCTAAAGTTGATGAGCAAGACAAAACATTAGATTTTGAGAGAATTCTACCACTCTGTAATTACAGCCAGTGGATTTTCTAGCATTAGAACCACAATGGACGATTAAAGATGCTTGCCTCAACAATTGAACCAGAATTGAATTGAACTGGGTTTTACGGTGCACCAACACAAAAAAGGTTATATGGTGCCAAACAGGGATGAACATCTAGATAAAATATGGAGAATGGGCCTAGAACCTTCTAACCTGCAAAACTGCAGAGTTGCTGCAAATTCTATTGTAGACACTCCATTTACGATTAGATTTTGAGAGATTCTACCCCTCTGCAACAATGGGCAGTGGATTTTCTCGCAAGAGAAGCACAATGGACGATTAAATTCATTACTTGAATAATTGAATTGGGTTTTAAGGCGCACCAACACATGAAAAGGTTATATGGCGCCCTACAGGCGTGAACATGCCAGGCTCATCTTCCATGTACATAGAGATAAAATATGGAAAATGGGCCTAGAACCTTCTCACCCTGAACTGCAGAGTTGCTGAAACTTCTATCGTAGAAACTCCATTTACGCTGGAGCCACGTTATTGTTTTTCTGCCACTGCTCTTTTGATGCGAGCGAGATAGCACCTGAAACAATGCAGGGATCATGATGAAGACCTTTAATGAACATGAACAAAAAATGATAAAATGAACATGAATTTGGGGGGATTCTACCACTCTGCCTACCCCTACATAGAGATCTGCAGTGGCCCTATTCTTTGCCCCGTTTACTTGAATAAATATTGTTAAAATTATACATGACAAATACACTGTTATAACTCATGTCCAATGCCAAAGTTACATTATATAGAAATCTGGAATAATACAAGAGGTCAATGACCTTGAAGCTCTACTGATAGGTTTTTGATAGCTAGATCAGCATCCATGTGAAGTTTCATGAAAATCCGTCAAGTAGTTTCAGAGGATCTATCCATCAGAACTCTTACATTTATAATATTCTATCCACCAGAACTGTTATGTTTATAATATTCTATCCATCAGAACTCTTACATTTATAATATTCTATCCATCAGAACTCTTACATTTATAATATTATACCCATCAAAACTTTTACATTTATAATCTTTTATCCATCAGACGTTTACATTAAAAATATTCTATCCATCAGAACTCTTACATTTATAATATTTCATGCATCATATCTCTCACATACATATAAGAACACACAAACTCTTAACTATTTTACGCATCTTTTTGCTTGCTCTTTTTTATTCTTTTAATAGACTTCCCTCCGATTATACGTATCACCCGAATCTTGATATCGAATCATTCCTCTGTAACACACAATACAATAAATCAATCTTTACCAAAAAAAATACATTTACAAGAAAGGCAACATAAAAACAAAAATGCTTTACAGGTGATAGGAAGCCGACAATAAAAGAACTCCACAATGATTTTGACATGATGAAGATGTATAAACTTTAATCAAGAATTTAATAGAACTGAATTGGGTTTTATGGTGCATCAACACAAGAAAGGTTATATGGCACCAAACAGTGATGAACATGCCAGGCTCATCCTCCATTTACATCTAGATAAAATATGGAGAATTGTAACCTGCAGAACTGCAGAGTTGCTGCAAATTCTATTGTAGACACTCCATTTACGATGCAGCCACGTTTCCACATTTGCATACGCGGTGTCATGAAGAAAACCTTGAATGAGCATAATAAAAAAAATGAGAAAATGAACATGATGGGGTGTGGTTCTACCTCTCTGCCTCTAGTGGGATTTGCAGTGGTTGTATTCTACCCTGACAACCACATCAAGAGCATTACAGACAAATATAATGTTACTTAACTGAAGACAATACTTCTTCAAAACTTAATAATTAAGGTTTCGAAAGGTTATTGAATCTGTTAACTTATTGTTAGTACTTCAATATTTGGTTAATTTGCAGAATTACCTTGCGCTTTGTTACTGTGCAATCATGTTGGATTTGATATAAAATGGTAGTAAATGAAACACACACAGACAAATGAAGAAACCATAGCAGCATTAAAGGAAATGTAGCGACACAGTAAAGCTATCTTTATCATTGGGAGTTTTGAGAAACATGGAAAAGGGTGTAAGAATTATCAAAATCAGATAATAAACAAAGAAGTTATGCCTATTTATAGGTTGTTCTGATATGGATATGGGAGCCATATTTTGAGAACTATAGCATATTGGTCATTACCATCAAAGCAAAGAAAATCATTGCAAATGAATGCAAAATCCTTTACTGGCCATATAATGTATAACACTTTGGTTTACTTAATTTTCATGCCTGCTGTAATTTTTCCCCTATGAATCAGTTTACATATTTATAAATATTACATATATGGTAATTTAGAATTTTTATGTCATAGTTTTCAAAATGGCGGCTTCCATATCCGTTTCAAAATATTTTGATAATGCTTTCACCCTTGACCAAGTTTTTCAGAACTATCAAAACAACGATGTTTGACTATGTCTGCAAGTCCTTTTCTTTGAAGGGTATGGCAAAATGGTATTATCTAATTATAGCTACCACTAGTTGTCAATAATGACACCTAGACTGCCCGAGGTCATTTTCATATACTTTACACAACTCTACCATTTACGGTAAGACTAACAAATGGCAACAATTTGAGTGAAGTTAAAATCTTTTTTATTTTGTATTTATCGTTTTCAAATATTGTTATTCATGAAAATGACTTCAGGACCCTTCGTAAGTTGGGTGCAAAGAGAGCCTTTAATGTAAAAAAAACAGTACACCAAGTGAATTGCCCTTCCTTTAACAAATTTGTAGACACATGCAATGAACGTAAGCATCAAACATTCCGAGGCTTTCCTGCACCCAATGTTCTTTCTATCAGTTTTTTTAAATAGCGCATTAACTTATATGAGATTATGTATTGCATCCAAACACCGTACCATTCTGTTATCTGGTTTTACAATCTGGAGTTTACAAGTTTTGCCATACATGTTTTGCCATACTTGCCATACAGGTTTTGCCATATCTCTGGATCTAGTATTAAAGCAGCTCCAACTTTTCCATGTGACATGTATATTGTACAAACTGCTCATACATGTAAAGCTAAGCGCTGAATGTCGGAACGCTTTAAACAGTTATATTTTCAACCCAACGCACTTAAAAGCTGCTGTTGTTGTTGCTTTTCCAGAACACAGCTTTTAGAATCAGTAGCATAAATGTTCTCACATATTTAATTCACTTTTTTTTTAATCAACTAAAACACATGCACTTATTTCAGAGGCATGAAAAGTATATATAGATTTTCGTTATCTCAAGAACAGTTTTAATATTAATGTTTCTCGATTTTTGCACAATATTTCATTTTGATACACAATAAAAGTAAAATGTTTTACAATGAATTGTCAAAGAAGAGTTTTTTCATATTTTCTCACTTTTTTTTTTTTAAATAGATACACAATATAAAAGTATATAAACTATTGACACAGCATGCAAAAAAAAGTCATATCCATTTCAACGTCTTAATACACAGATCTAAAAATGCTACATTACATGAATTGTATGATTTTTTTTTTCTGGGCCGAAATGAATTTTTCCATAGCACCAATGACAAATTTTCACATTTTCTTTTCACATTTTCCACCTTAAAACTGATGATACTATTGGTAAACTTTCCCAACTCTGTTTACACACTTGGATTCACATTTTCAACAACTGTAATCACAAGACAACTGCAACCCATGTTGTTGTTGTCATGGTTGTATCTCCAGGGTAACCATGATTAATCCTCTTCATCGGACTCGGGCTCTGCTTGCTCGAGCCACGTTAACCATTGGTTCACCTGCATACAAAAAAAATTAAGTCTGGTTCAGATATATTATATTTTATCATGTTTGCTTACCCAAAAACGTACCTTTAATTGGACAGGCAGCAATATTGATTTTTTTAAAAACTCAGGTGTCTCTTCAGTTTTTCTACATAACTTGCAATTGTTCAGTCATTAATAATAATTATGAACTGAATTGAATTGAATGGTTTTAAGGAGCACCAACACATGAAAGGTTATATGGCGCCTAAAAGGCATGTTTTTTGTTGTTATTTAATCAACGACGTCGTCAAAGACGCCGACGTCAAAATTAATGGCGAGTACAATCTTTAATTTTCAAATTGAGATAAACTCTTTTTTAATTAAGATATCAAAATAAAATAAAAACATTTTTAAAGAGAAAATCACCATGTTTTATAACCATAAAATACATAAAATATAAAAAAATGGTCGTTTTCCGTGTTTTGGCTCATATATATATATACTGAAAGGAAAAAGAAACACGACACGGGAATTTCCGCTATATATTGTATGTACAATATGCTGCTGTTAATCGAATACCCCTCTGCATGTGACGCTGTGTTTGCAGTGGTTGTAATCTACCCCGGCAACCACAAAGGGGCATTAATGATAGCATTATTGATAGAGTACGCGTTTGACTCAAGCATGTGAGCAAACTTAGGATGTAAAATTTTGCAAACTTTTTACGTTAAATACGGTACTGAACAGGCTCAATTTTTCAAAGAGGACCTTCAACATATATGAATTTCTTGTAACAACGTGTACCGTGATTAAAACGTCTACAACATCACAGTTGTGTCCTTTCTCTAACTGCAAATTTTTTTACAAAACATCTTGGGATTTCCTTGGAATATATATATGGAATTTATTGTGCAGTATATACAATATATAGCGGAAATTCCCTTGTCGCGTTTCTTTTTCCTTTCAGTATATATGGAAGCAGGTTTAAAGTCAAAATGATACTGGATATATAAACCGAGATGCTTATTTCAATGTTTAATAAAACAAGATTGCAATGTGTCCCTGTAACAGAATACGCACTTAGTACAAAGCGACATTACAATTTATCTGCGCTGTGGGTTCGAATCCCACTGGGAGCCTGACTTGTGAGGAAGTGTCGATTCTTACGGACGGTGGGAGGTGTACAGTATTGGTTCTATTCAGAAAAAGCGGGTGGTCTGCCTCCACCACAAAAAAATCGACCGTCATATATAACCTTACATGTGCTAAATAATCTCTATATTTTCAACTTTAATGGTGATTATAGTTTAAATACCTTAATATCAACTTTTTTGAGTGATTTTTTACTGTTTGCTTCTTAAGAATATTACGTTATTTATATCCTGCCAATCATAACCTTCTGAAGTGAACATCAGAGTCCTGCTGGGTAAACACATGTGACAGGGGATGTAATACCAGTTTTCTTACCTGAAAGAGTGCCTTGCCCTTGCCTGGGTACTCATCATTAACTTCCTCCTTCCACTTGAGGAACACCTCCTCCTCGACGACCTCCATGTCATATAGGTCCATAAACAGCCGCAGCATCATACCTGTGCAGAAATCAGCAAATCATTTCAAAACAATATTAAACACTCTGTATCCAAATGCAGGTAATACTATAAGATATTTCCATCACATCTGAACTTAGTTTGCCTCCTGTTCTTATCTAAAAGAATATAATAGCAAGAAGATTCAACCAAAAGTTGTTTTTGATGTAATAACAAGACTGAACCGAAAGTTGTTTTTGAAGTAATAGTATAAACAATATTGAACCAAACAATGTATCTGATGCAACAGCAACAAGAATGAACCAAAAGTTGTTTTTCAAGTAATAGCAACAATATTGAACCAAACACTGAATTTGATGCAACATCAACATGAATGAACCAAAAGTTGTTTTTACCATGGAGTGCTGATGTGTGGGTCCATCCGAGACAGATCATTAGACGACATGGATTTTGAGGTGGTCAACCAGACATCATGAAAGAATATTACTACCAGATATAATGTCAGATACAATTCTGATAAGCACAAGTCAACCTACCTTTAGGAAAGTCGTTGGTATGGCAGAAAACCTGGGCAGAATAAAGACAATGCATCTGTAGGTCCGTCTTGTCTGAGAGAAACATTTGTAACACACCCTACAATGGATAATTTCACATTTGTAACACTCTACAATAGGCAATTTCACATTTTTAACACCTTCTGACAATGGAAAATTTCACAATTGCAATACACCCCACAATGGAAAATTTCTCGTAACACACCTACAAATGGATATTTTGCATTTGTAACACACAATGGATAATCAACAACATTTATATTAAAATATATTTGGAGCTGGCCTCTGAAGGATAGAGAGAAAACTGGGATACCACTTTATAATGCATGCATGATGAATAGCTGCTTAAACAGATTAAAAGCAATGGATAAGCAAAGTACTTGGTTAATAGTTCTCCCCATGTCAAAACAAACATTTACTTGTTGCTTTGTTTAACATCCAGAAGAATTGCTGTAAAACGTTTTAGCTGCAAAATCGTAATTATAAACCCATAAATGTGTCAGCACGTTCGCCTCGCATACAGGAGGTCATGGGTTCAATCCGTAGCTAAGTCACTCAAAATACTTTATATGAAGAAAATGGTACTAGTATCTCCCTTGCTTGAAGTTCAGCATATAAAGGGTAGCCCTAGGACCGGCCGATCTAGTGTCAGAATAATGTGATATGGTGAGGTATGTTGGGTCTACAACGTAGTATGCGAGTGTGGCAGCACTATTATGCTGAGCAGTAAGCTCGCTGCTGCAAGCAGACACTGCCGTGATTATTACCTTCATTTTTTCCAGCAAATGTTTCTCTTTCTCCTGAGTCATCTTGCCTGGGTTACCGGATTCCTCCACATTCTTGGCCAGTGTGCTCTCTGATGTCACGTAGCGCAGTATGCTGCAACATTGAACACTCAATTATAAGTATAGGGCCCGATTAAATATCATACTTAATAACTAGGGCATAAGAAAATACCAGTTTTGGCAAGTATGTTAGAAGTGCAAACATTTTTTTGACATTTGTATGAAACAGTATATGTGGTAACCTTTTTAAACTTTCCCAATCTGTTACTAGTATATATGATCATTTCTTTTTGACTGAAAACCTAACACATGAAATAAAATTATTGTTTACAATTGTACGACAAACCGTGATATATTACAAGATAATTCACCGCAAACAATGTTCTATTTCTATTCTAATACCCCTAAAATGTGAAAATAACGCACACATCTGAAATCTTTGCTTTGCTTACTCTCCTAACGTTACAGTTATATCTTTCGCATTGCCTTGCTTATTCTCCAAAAGCTGCAAACGTTACAGTGATGTATCGTTGAATATAACGAGAACTAGGCTATATAGTGCGGGTATATCAGAATTCCTGTTAACAAATCATATTGTTATATCGGGAAAGCAACCTCGGTGCGAGATGAGATGAAGCTTTCAATCAGACATGCCTCCATCAGGAAGCAGAGGTCTGTAGCTCTAAAACCAAAGCAATATCTACTGAGTTACCGAGGTTACATAAACACTTCATTCACTTTACCTTGTGGTGAGAACACGTATAAAGGCCGGTGTTTGTTGGAGATCGGTATTGACTTTCTCCTTGATCCATTTGAAGACAGCAGTAGCGGTCGGTTCCACCTGGATTTGCTTCCAAAGCTCGGACTGAACACGAAGCAATGGAAACATGAAACTGAGACCTCTTTCCTCCAATATCTCCATCATACGCTCCTTACTGCGGTCTACCTCTGCAAATATGCAATTATAAAAATGCATTGACACACACATCTGTACATTTTTTTAGATTTTAAACAGACACTTAAATTTTGCATTGAATAATAAACATACAAAAATATCAGGTGAACCTACTCATAATCTATTTCTTAATACTAAACCTACGTTCATTTATTTTAAGCTACAATGGCCATTATGGATTACCAGAATGAAAACTTTAACAAAAGGTCAATGACCTTAAAGCTCTACTGATAGGTTTTGATTGCTAGATCAGCATTCCTGTGAAGTTTCATGAAAATCTGTCCAATAGTTTCAGAGGAGTAGTCGCTATATAACTATATAACTCTTATGTAAACAAAGATGACCGCTTGCAGGCATGTTTAACGTCGAATCAAAATGATTTTCGACAAGGACCAACATCATGTTATGCTGATCATTTTAGAAAAAGTCCCATATCAATATCACTTATAGTTTTAAAAAGTAGTCCCTACAAATTTGTTTTTAAAAATCTATTTTTAGCCATGGTGGCCATCTTGAATTTCCGGCCCACCTGAAATTTTGCTAGGATCAACTGGACATCAAGAGCACCGCACCACGGCATAAGCTCTGCTGATCTTTGATTAGTAGAACTGTGGCTGCTAAGTTATTTGTAAAACTAGTTGTAACCTTATTGAAGCAATCTTTCAAATAAAATTTGGTGAAAACCAAACACTTTTTACTACTACAAGTTACTGTGTTCACAAGCTATAAAAACTTGCTTATCTTTCAGTATTCAAGGGCTATCGACTCGAACAATGACAGATGTGCCAGTGCATGGCAAGTAGAAAATAAAAATTATTAAAATGGTTGTTTTACTATTCTCAAATAAGTTTTATTTAAGCGGCTCAATACTAGAAATGTCCGACTAATCGCAAAACTTCCAAGAGTGTGACCTTGTAGTCGCAAATTATCGGAAATATGGCAGTACTTTAGTAATCAACAAATAAAATATATATGGAAGTAATTTGCGAAAGCATTTTGAGAACATGAGCAAAAATTACGGATGTACGAACAAACGGACTGACAAGGTCAAAACAGTCAAAACAGTATAGCCCCCACTAAATTTGACGGGGGCATAAAAAGTTTGTTCAAAATCCCCTTAAAGCCCTAGCTAATCACAATATTAAAACTATTAGTAAATTTACCAGGTAACATATTCTGCAGATCCATTTTGCTCTCGTTAAATACATTTACGAGCCAATCTTTGTCCTTCAGTTTAAGCATCTGCTGAAGACATAGCAGAAACAGAGGGTAGTACAGTCCTTGCTCCATCGGTTCTGCCAGGTCCGTCAGCGTTACAATGTTGTCCGTGACAGAGAGCGCGGCAAATCGTGCAACGTACGTCTTGATAAGTGGGACATCTGTCTCAAGGTCAGACATCTGGTCCAACACAGACTTGAAGCCCTGCAGAAAGCCAAGGATTCATTTTGTTACCTTCATTTTCCTCAATTATAACAATTTGGTTTATATATTATTAACTAAACTATATTAGACATGTTTTTACTGGAAACTCTACACATAATGCGACACAAACTCGGCCAATAAAATTCGGAAGTTGGCCAATATAAGTACGTCATTCACAACACTTTAAGTGACGTCTTAAATATGACAATCCTTGGACAAATCACTGTGACAATATGATATCGCTTAATTAATAACATCATAATACAAGTTGACAATTTATTACAAGATGTAAAAATACCAGACAAAATCCAGTTTTCTTTTCGTTTCCACATACAGTGGGTTGATGCAATGAGACTGTAACAAGTTATGTTACTTACATCCATGAAGTGTGTAGATGTAACGAGACTGTAACAAGATATGTTTCTTACATCCATGAAGTGTGTAGATGTAACGAGACTGTAACAAGATGTTTTTTACTTCCATGAAGTGTGTAGATGTAATGAGACTGTAACAAGATATGTTTCTTACATCCATGAAGTGTGTAGATGTAACGAGACTGTAACAAGATATGTTACACATCCATGAAGCGGGTAGATGTAACGAGACTGTAACAAGATATGTTACTTACATGGATCGAGACTGTAACAAGATATGTTACTTACATCCATGAAGTGGGTATATGTAACGAGACTGTAACAAGATATGTTTCTTGCATCCATGAAATGTGTAGATGTAACGAGACTGTAACAAGATATGTTACTTGCATCCATGAAGTGTGTAGATGTAACAAGACTGTAACAAGATATGTTACTTACATCCATGAAGTGTGTAGATGTAACGAGACTGTAACAAGATATGTTTCTTACATCCATGAAGTGTGTAGATGTAACGAGATTGTAACAAGATATTTTACTAACACCAATGAAGTGTGTAAATGTAACGAGACAAGATATGTTACTTACATCCATGAAGTGTGTAGATGTAACGAGACTGTAACAAGGTATGTTACTTACATCCGTGAAGTGTGTAGATGTAACGAGACTGTAACAAGATATGTTACTTACATGCATGAAGTGTGTAGATGTAACGAGATTGTAACAAGGTATGTTACTTACATCCATGAAGTGTGTAGATGTAACAAGACTGTAACAAGATATGTTTTTTACTTCCATGAAGTGTGTAGATGTGACGAGACTGTAACAAGATATGTTTCTTACATCCATGAAGTGTGTAGATGTAACAAGACTGTAACAAGATATGTTACTTACATCCATGAAGTGTGTAGATGTAACAAGACTGTAACAAGATATGTTACTTACATCCATGAAGTGGGTAGATGTAACGAGATTGTAACAAGTTATGTTACTTGCATCCATGAAGTGCGAAGAAGTAACGAGATTGTAACAAGTTATGTTACTTACATCCATGAAGTGGGTAGATGTAACGAGACTGTAACAAGATACATTATTTACATCCATGAAGTGTGTAGATGTAACGAGACTGTAACAAGTTATGTTACTTACATCCATGAAGTGTGTAGATGTAACGAGACTGTAACAAGATATGTTACTTACATCCATGAAGTGTGTAGATGTAACGAGACTGTAACAAGATATGTTACTTACATCCATGAAGTGTGTAGATGTAACGAGATTGTAACAAGATACGTTACTTACATCCATGAAGTGGGTAGATGTAACAAGACTGTAACAAGATATGTTACTTACATCCATGAAGTGTGTAGATGTATCGAGATTGTAACAAGATACATTACTTACATCTATGAAGTGTGTAGATGTAACAAAACTGTAACAAGATACATTACTTAGATCCATGAAGTGTGTAGATGTAACAAGACTGTAACAAGATATGTTACTTACATCCATGAAGTGTGTAGATGTAACGAGACTTTAACAAGATATGTTACTTACATCCAGGAAGTGTGTAGATGTAACGAGATTGTAACAAGATACATTACTTACATCCATGAAGTGGGTAGATGTAACGAGACTGTAACAAGATATGTTACTTACATCCATGAAGTGTGTAGATGTAACGAGATTGTAACAAGATACATTACTTACATCCATGAAGTGTGTAGATGTAACAAGACTGTAACAAGATATGTTACTTACATCCATAAAGTGTGTAGATGTAACGAGATTGTAACAAGATACATTACTTACATCCATGAAGTGGGTAGATGTAACGAGACTGTAACAAGATATGTTACTTACATCCATGAAGTGCGTAGATGTAACGAGATTGTAACAAGATATGTTACTTACATCCATGAAGTGCGTAGATGTAACAAGATTGTAACAAGATATGTTACTTACATCCATGAAGTGTGTAGATGTAATGAGATTGTAACAAGATACATTACTTACATCCATGAAGTGTGTAGATGTAACGAGACTGTAACAAGTTAAGTTACTTACATCCATGAAGTGTGTAGATGTAACGAGATTGTAACAAGATACATTACTTACATCCATGAAGTGTGTAGATGTAACGAGACTGTCAATCTTCATCCTCAAGATTAACTGCATCACGTTTTCTCTCTCCACATCTGAAAATTAAACAGATTAGTACTACAAACATATGTACTTGTGAAACTTAATTCTTGTTTCCATGACTGTAGTGATAGGCAATCAGTTGAAATTACAATGGATCATCGGTTACAACTGGTTGGATGTAACCGATCAATCATCGGTTATAATCGGTTTAATAGTCAATAATATGAAGTATGCCCTCTGCTTGTTAATCTAAGTTTCAGGCCTTGAACTTAGCATAAATTTGTTTATTAAGTTTAAATACATATTCTTTCCTATCTTGTTGCTTATGCCACTGTCATTTCATTTTTATCAGCAAAATAATAATAATTGTTATAAATGTGTTAATTTCACTACTGTATTTCCTAACTGTTGTCTCCTGGATGTTCATGTTTATTTCTATTATGAACATTAATTAAAGTGCACTGTTACATTTTACCTATGATCGGTTATACTTTTATAATCGATCATCATAATTGGATTCCTAAGTAACTGAATGAAATTGAATTGGGTATGACGGCGTACCAACACATGAAAGGTTATATGATGCCTAAAAGGAATGAACATGCCAGGCTTATCCTCCATTTACATCCAAGATAAAATATGGAGAATGGGCCTCGAACCTTCTAACCTGCAGAGTTGCTGCAAATTCTATAGTAAACACTCCATTTACAATGGAGCCATGTTTCCACATGCGGTGTCATGATGATGACCTTGAATGAGCATGATAGAAAACGACAAAATGAACATGAAGGCGGGGTCCTATCCCTCTGCCTCGAGCGGGATTTGCAGTGGTTGTATTTCTACCCCTAAGTAACTGAGGATCAGTACATCACTACATGACTGAGTCTTCTTGTGATGCAGGACTTGAACTCAGGGTAATGCAGCAGTGTAATATTCATATAGCAAACTAATTTTCCACTTGAAAAATCACCAGAAAAGGTGGGGTCACAAGACATGTAAGAAAGTTCTTGTTTGTTTACTAAACAGGTCAAGGGTTCAGCTGTTTCCATCGACAGCTCACAAAGAATAAGCATAGAGTCGAAATTTGAAAATGTTCATCAGTGATCCATTAAAACCTATTAATACGCTTCTTATACACTCAAGTGATATGAACAATATGCTGCTTTTAATCGAATGGTACATGGCTACGCAAGACCTTTCCTTTTGGAAAAAATACTGAAACAACAAATAATACAGCAAATAGTATTCCTTCAATGTTTCATTATTCACAGAGTACGCGTTTGGCTCAATCATGTGAGCAAACTTAGGATGCAACATTTTGCAAACTATTTACGTTAAATACAGTACTGAACTAGCTCAATTTTCAAAGAGCTACTTCAACATTTATGAAGTTCTTGTTACAAAGTGTAGTGTGATTAAAACGTCTACAACATCACAGTTGCGTCCTTTCTCTAGTTAACTGCAACTTTCTTTTTAAAAAACATCTTGGGATTTCTTTGGAATATTATGTGCAATTAAGTGTGCAGTATATACAATATATAGCGGAAATTCCCGTGTTGCGTTTTCATATCACTTGAGTGTACATACAACCACAAAATTGAATAGAAATGTACAGTTTTCCCCTTCTTATAATGCCCATTTCCATCAAAAAAGGAGGGATTACTCTTTTATATTATAGGAACTACATTTGACTACACCTCGGATGTTTACATTAAGTTGTGGTGGTAAACCTTACATAAGATGACCACACATACATTTGCCAAACTTATTTGCTACAAAGCACTACACTGGCATCTTTACTTTAAAAGATGGCAACATGACCTCTATCCGAGATTGAGATTAAAAATTGCCACTTGCAATATATATATATATATCTCACTGATGACCTACCGGTTTTGTTTATTGTGCTCGTCATCATCGTGGTCAGTATCTGGGGCATAAATCTGAAATGAAATAAAGCATTTATTTATTTATTTAACTTAGTCTGCATAAAAGCATAAGTTTTGTCAACTTAGATGCATACAAGTCAACAATATATTCAGACAATATTTTCCATTAAAATCATTTGCAACCAATGCAAGTGAAGATAAGCACAACAGACAATTTATCCCTAAACAATGTCTATGATTTTTCGACTGGTCTTCAATAATGCATGGCATTTCTACGAATATTTCTTAGAATCTCTTATACCATGAGAAGGCTCATAAACATGTCAAATAAGTTTGGCACTCAAATATATGGAGAAGAATACCAGTGTGAAAATGTTCATATAATATCTTATTTTCAGTGTGTAATTAAGTCCCTATGTCGAATAACATAAAAAGAAAAATGTATTTCATGTTCTTGTAAATGGCATGCTTAATCACACATGCAGTGGAGCAAAATGGTCTACAATGCTTTGCCTACAAATTCAGGTTGATTAAGCATGTAAACAATTAAAGATATTAAACCATTTCAAATAACTTTTATTATGCGACAAAATTGAGATAAACGATGTACTAATGATGGTTATGTTATCACTACTAATATACCACACAAAAGCATGTTATAATTGGTTAAGAGCTGTCTGCAGCCGTATCCGCAATTATTGTTTTTGTTTTTCTTTATATGATAAAGTGGAAATGATAAATGCTATCATTTTTTTTGTTAAATAGAAGAAATGCCACGTATTTTATATGTGGAGTTACAAAGTATTTGTTAAATATAGTATATCCTCAACTCACTTCTTTGGAGGATTCAATTCTTTTATAACTGTCAATATATCTTCCATTGGACCACCTTCAAGATATTCTTCCAATGCACTTTTCTGAAGAGAGAAATATAAATATTAAAATCAAAACCTTTGACAAATCTCTTATTCCTATATGCAATGTATTTAAAAAGAAATAATTAGTTTCCTCAGAAAATGTGAAAATACACAAAACTTTTAATGTATAAATAATACAGCAGAAGCAAATGTTGCTTAAAATACTATATTAATTATCTAAGGAATTCTTAGTATTCTAATATTAGATGCCTTGGTAGCTCTGAACTCTAGAGCTACATACCTCTGCCACTTGGGTTCACCCCCTGGCAGAGACATGATGTCTAATGGGAAACTTAAATCTTTCATCTAATCTCCTTCTGAGGTTGCTGTCCCAATATATTTTATTATTGCATAAGCATTTACAAGCTCCGTTTACTTTCAATGTAACAGTTAACGTCAATATTCGCTCATACTGACGTGTAGTTAAGTCATATTGGGTGTTCATGATTGGTGCAATTTTCGGTTTGTGTCAAAGAAAGTAGAAAACGTGATGTAAACAATGTTGATTTCATTGTGAAAATTCCCATGATGTGACACCATGTTTGTTTCAAATAAATATTTTTGACGAAAATTAAAAGTTAAAACCTATTGTTTTGTTCGAATTATTAGTTTCTATATTAAAAATGCGTATGCAATAAAATAGTTATTAGATTTGTATTTGGATATATCCTGCGTTAGAACTCGTGCATATATCCCAGTATAAATCTAATAACCTATAAATATGGTCTAATAGGGACGTAAACAACCATTTCATTTCAAATACGCAGAATATGAATTATATTTACCATAGCTTTCTCTACGTCCTCTCTACTTGGCTGTTGAGACTTCTTCTTGACAGGGTTCAATTTTTCCTTAGGCACTTCTTTTATAGTAACAGCAGCCTGCAATGCATAACACTGTTAGTTTTCATTCAAATATGTCACCTGAGAGTGCCATAATATAAACATATTTATCACATGACTTACGGTGTGGGAGTGGAATAACACCATTCTATATTTTCGATATACCACTAGTTATACAAGTATAAAATAAGCCTAGTATGCGCTGTCAAAAAAAAATCAATAATGCCTATGACCCAATTACCATGTTTATGTCGGTTTCGCGTGTGAAAGCGATAGGCAAAATGCAATACAAGTCGATATGTGAGTTATGAGATAAATATAATCTAACATTCGTTCTCATTCATTATTACATTACAGACTGAGAATTTCTTTTTACGGCAACAATGTGCCAAATTAATCCAGACTGAAATGTTAGCATGACTAATTCAATTCTAACGCAAGTAAATGTGAAGGTTAGAAATATAGGTTAAAATCAACTCTTTTTTTTCTTTTTCAGTTCGAATTCATGGACACAGCTCTTTAGTTAGCATTATCCAATGACATTGTTTGTTGTAACTTTACGTGATGTCTTTCCAGACGGTAAAACACGTGTTTTACGGTCGCATTTTTGAGCCGTTAATGGAATAAGGCGTTACATTTTAGCTGATAGAAACTAGGTTTACTATGACAATACAACCATCACAGGACAATTACAAAAAAAATGAAGTATTAATTGAGGAAGCCTAACCTATTTTGCAATATTTCTGTAAGTGTGCTACAGTTTGGGTCACTGAGACAACCTGGAGCTATTTATATTTACAACAGTACAACTATCCTGTGAAAACACACCACCCACCTGTTTGGCAAGAAGTGGATTGAGATTATTAGCTCTTTGTTCTGACATAAACTGTGACCCTGACATCATGGGTGGGCCATGCACGGGTGCAGCCTGGGCCGATTTTGGTAGCATCGTGGGCACGCTTGGTCGCAGGACCGTGGGCGTGAAGTTCCTGCTGGGGCGTAAATTGATCTCCTCCTTGATGAGGGGTGGAGGAGGTACGCTCGTGTTGGGCAGTGGGATGGGCATCTGGCCATCCTGCATCATCATCATCGCCTGTTGTTGTGACGGAGGTGAAGGTTGTGGCTGCTGTTGCTGCTGGAGCTGCTGCTGTTGTTGTTGCTGAAGACGAGCCAGTCTTGGTGGTAGTGTCGCTAAGGAGGATATAAATATGTTTGTCAAAAAATATCCTGTCTCACTATGTTATAATTAAATTGAATTGGATTTTATAGTCGCACCAACAGCTTAGGTCATATGGCGACTTTCCAGCTTCCACTGTTGGAGGAAGACCCCAGGTTCCCCTCCGGGCAATTTTCGTGCACGGGCTGGCACCTGGGTAGAACCAACGACGTTCCGCAAGCCAGCTGGATAGCTTCCTCACAGAAAGATTCCTAGGCCCCTGAGGGATCGAACCTACAGTGGTGAGGGGTAAGTGATTTCAAGTCAGAGACGTTACACCATGTTATAAAATGTTCGAGATTTTTTATTATCTCTCTGCAATTTTTTTTGTATATTTTCTGAGTAAAGTAAACCGAGTTCATCTCTTTTTTCACTGTTACTACTCTCACCAGATGTTATCTCACCATGTTATTTCCTGCAATTCCTTCTTATTTTTATGAAACTGTATATATCCTTCTATTAAGTAAGGATTTATTCATGAGTTGATTACAATCGATCATTCTTTTTTGTGCAAAACATAAAAATCTTCCAACAACCAACTTTTTGAAACAGATACACACTTAAAGGCCGGGGTTGAGTATAAAAAACCCAAAATGGCCCCAGAGTAACTTTTCTGATCATTTTATGCATTATGCTGCTCAGAGGTTTAATCACAAATTTCTAAATAATAAAGCATTTTTAAACCATAAAATTTGGCATGTAAATACATTAAACATTACTCTATACAGCTATATCAAAATAATTATATAATGTATTTATTTTCCATACTTTCTAGTACAAAACTTTTATTCCTGTCAAATTTTGAATTTGGTGCATCTATTAATAGCTGTACATGTAAAAATAAGATCAGTGATTGGTCAGAGTGCTGAAACCTTTATCTTGAAGCAGACGAAATACTAACTGGCTACAGTGTATACATAGTGACAGTGGACTCTACCGAACGCTGGGGTTTAATGAGATGGTAGGTAATACCTGTTTTTTTCTGTTGCTGGAATTGTTGTTGCGGTATTTGATTTTGCTGTTGCTGATTTTGCCCCTGTGGCGACAGACGACCCCCCTGTTGTTGAGTCTGAAAGTTGTGTTTCTGTGTCCGTGGGGACCCACCTCCACCGCCGTCTGTCTGTCGCTTTTGGTAGTTGTTGTAGCCTGTAGAAAACACACAGTTCAATTAGCAATCTAATACTCTTCAGAAACGTGTACACAATTCTTAAATTAAGCCATATTTTTAATTAAAAATATACAAAATAGTTAACACTATAAACAAAATTGCATTTAGCAATCTAATACTCGTATTTGTGAACAGTCCTTAAATTAAGCCATAATTTGTTTAAATTGAATAATATACTATTTCATGCACAAATATATTATCATTTAAACAAAACAAGAGATTAAAATCTCAACGAGCATCCCTGGATTCATATGTATCGCCTTTTCAGGGACCGGTCTTTTATGAATTTCTAGGTCGAAAAAAGCGTAAACTTTTTGCTAAAATGCGGTACAGAGTCATGAAACTTGTGTGTCTGAGCTCAAGACATATGCAAAGTTTGAATGAATTTCAAGATTTGAAGGAAAAAAATGTCCTACTATTATTAACAATGTATGAGTGACGGCATACCTTGATTCTGTGGATTGTTTCTTGGTTTATTATTTGTATAGTTTGGTACGTAACCATCCATCTGTATAACACCAGGCCCAGTACCTAGTGATCCAACTGATATAAAACAAAAAGAACAAAATTGATCAGCATATGGTGTAAATACCATGAATCAAAATTAATATTTTTATATTAAATAATATGCAAGTTTTAAAAAAAAAGTGATTTAGCTATTTACTGTATCTTGAATTTGATATAAAATTCAACAACCAGCATTTTATAACTTTTTTAACAAAAGCTAGCATGCAAATCAGGATGATTTTATGACCCATTATTTTACAACGAATATTTGAAATGAAACTTGAATAAATCAATTGTATTTTCAGACAGGCAACGGTGCTTCAGAAAACTTTCAGCACAATGCATATTGTACAAATGAAGAAAAAACTACATTACGTATTTACATTTACAATTGTGCATTCTTAAAAACAAGTTTTGGACAAAGCATTAATGTAAAATGTTTACTCTGCAGTCATTACCATAACAAATATTTTGTATTTCCATTTCTCTTACACAACACATTTAACTTCTGTTTTTTAAATGGCATTTTGTCAACAGCTGACAAAAGGGACCTTTTTTCTTCCTTTGATGCCAATTCAGTACCTCAAACATCAATTTAAGCATCTATTGAGTATGACTGAGTGCATTCGACGATTGTTTAATGCGTTTTTGGCAGATACGTGTCTTATCTGAAGCACTGAGGCAATACAAATTATATAGTGCACAGTCAGTAAAAAGTTGCATAGAGTTTTTGAAGAGGCTGCTTCGCATAAAATCTGAATGTCTAACATCAATTGAATTAACTTTCAAAGTTTACAACTCACAGAATTACTTACCCATCATACCAGGAGAGTTCATACCAAAGAAATCCCCGAATGAGCCACCAGGGCCCATACCAGCCCCTGGTTTCCAATGAGCCCCCAAACTCCCATTCATAGGGGGCCTCTGTCCCCCACCCATCCTACTTTGTTGTGGTATATATACACCCGTCTCCTGCAAAAAAAGAAAGCATAAAAGTTGAATTAAACATTAACATGGGCTCAGCTATAGTTTTCTGTAACCATTTCGCAACATTAATATGACCAAGTTTTCGACTATGTTTTCTGTAACAATTTCACAACATTAATATGACCAAGCTCTCAGCTATGTTTTCTGTAACAATTTCACTACATTAATATGACAAAGTTCTCGGCTATGTTTTCTGTAACAATTTCACAACATTAATATGACCAAGCTCTCGGCTATGTTTTCTGTAACAATTTCACAACATTAATATGACCAAGCTCTCGGCTATGTTTTCTGTAACAATTTTACAACATTAATTTTACAACATTAATGTGACCAAGCTCTCGGCTATGTTTTCTGTAACAATTTCACAACATTAATATCACAACATTAATATGACTAAGCTCTTGGCTATGTTTTCTGTAACAATTTCACAACATTAATATGACCAAGCTTTCGGCTATGTTTTCTGTAACCATTTCACTACATTTATGTGGGCAAGCTCTCTGGCCTAGGTAGGCCAAATACTAATTGTACTATCTGTACTTACATCAGCTGCCTCCTGCCTAATTTGTGTGATTGTTTTTGGACCATGATGATCCCAACCATCACGTCGAGACCTCCACTGCAAAATAATGGTACTCATTGAAATCATTTTTTTTTTAAATTATAAATGCGTGTTACAAGAAAGACGATATTTAGACATATTTATAATAAAGTACAAGCGATGTTTACATTATTGTATTTTAATAACTGTACTTCCTATAGACAAAATATAACTTCGGTATCAGGTGTCTGTATATTACCAGTATCATCAATATTACACAGGGCTCGACATTAACTTTACAGACAGTTTGCCCATGGGGCAAGTGAACTCTGAAATTTACTTGCCCATGTCAGGTTGCTGGTTTCCCAATTATTTAGACCCGAAGTTTTTATTTTATAAGGATATACTGTTTGAGTCTTTAAGAGTATAAGACCACTTACTGATAATTTTTTTGAGAATTCTAAAAGCTGGTCTAATACTTTAACAATGTAACAACAATAATAATATCGGAAACCTGCAAAGAGCGATGGGTTTCTTTTATATTTTGTCATATTCTATAGTCCTTGTCCCTCACTTTTGAAGTTGCCCGACGGGATTGAGCCTTTGAGACTTTACCAGCCCGGAGCCAAGTTTCACCTGCTCCGGGCAGGCAGACAGTCCTTAACGTCGAGCCCAGATTACCAATTTTCAAACAGCTAAAAAACTAAGATGGTTCTATCATATTGAGGGCCTGGGACTAAATATTTGTTTTCAATATCCATATTTCTTTAGACACAATCTGTATTATTTTATTCGTTTTGCCCCAGTGAATACTTAATGATATTGGTCAGTGAACTGTTGGTAACACGCCACTGGTTTAAAAGATGTAGAGCGAACATAAAATGCGGAACAAACAGACCGACAAAAAAGCAACTGAACCCTACCACCAAATAGTTATGGGAGCATTCAAACAACTGATCACTAGCTAAAATTATTTATTTTGACGACAGTTTATGATGATATTGGTTAAATTTCTTTTTCCAAGCCATTTAGAACCTTATTAAATTATTCCTAAAAGTTTTTTTCAAGCTAAGTCAAAAATAGTCTACAAAACTGTCAAATAATACTTACTTTATTTTCCCTAAGCTCTATTTCATCCTGTAACATAAATCTAATTCTTGATGGCAGCTCCTGGATACCAGAAAACCATTTGATTCTAGTAAAATATTGATCCATCCACGCCTGTAAAGTAAGAGTATACCAGATATGAGAACACTGTCCAACAGACATGAGAAACTAACGGTCTTTACTAAGAAAGTAACCACGAATCATTCTGGGCTATTGAGCAACTTTTACTTCCTTCTTTTAAAACTAACACTTCTACTGGGTTGGATAGCACTTTTTTTTTTAATAAAATCAATAAAAGAAAAGGTCCTGGTGACTGAAAAAACATAGGAACTAGGTAGATTGCTTGAGTATGTGTGTACCTTGGCCTTGGGAGTGTCAAGGCGACGACCAATTGTTGTCATTATCTGACAGAGGCATTCCAGGTCTTCCACCATCTCTGTGATGGGAAGGTTCTTTTTCTTCTCCAGCAGTTGTTTGATACATCGATGGAGGATGCCCTCGTGCAACATCTCAAGTTTACCCAGCTCACCTGAACAAATAAATTACAGGAAATAGAAAATATATTTTAACTAGAAAATTGTTAGTGACAAAACACATGCCACCAGTCACCACTTTTCAATTAAAATCAATAGAAACTTTCAGTTTATCGGAAGGGTAGATTGATATACCCTATCTGGGACCAAGGAAGTGTACCTGTGAACTGTCATGAGTGTGGCTAGGAATTTGAAGAGTAATAGAGTGGACAAGGGTTTTCATGATAGTCTTGGTGACCTCGCATATTTTCGTTGTTGAAAACCTACAAAATTGCTCGGCATAGACTGCTTCATTGCGCATGTCGTGTTCCAGTCAAACGCTTTTAAGCAGTCTACGTTCGGTATTGAAAGAGCCAATGTCCGTAACTTTTAGCTTATAAAACACAAAATAATAGCGTTGACAAACATAACACAACAACCATCATTGAATATTTACTGAAAAAAAGAAGAAGCAAGATCGACGAAATTCAATAGTGGTACAAAAAAATGTACCGCTTTGTGGGGTTAAATCCACACTAAAATTACACTCGCAGAACATCACATTAGTGGACTCCGCTATCAACTGAGCTAAGCGGGCCAGACATACTATGACATACCATTTAGAAAACTAATGTCGTAATAATCTCGGTAGAATATATATCAAACACATGAACATGGCTTTATTTTCTTCGTATTCTTGATGTAAAACATGCCATTTCGTGCATTTCTTTGAATTTATCGTGCAATCCACAGCAATAACACTACCTTTTTTAACGGATATATGAGTTTTATATGGATTTTCGATTGTTCAGTGCACTTAAACATCATCTGAAGTGAAATGCGCGATTTCATTGGTTGAACTTAAGAGTATCAAAGCGTAATTAGGATATGATTTTAATGAGATTGGAAAAATGTTGCAACCACCGGCCTATGACCCTTGAAATCATTGAACTTCAAAGTCCCGCCAACCAGGTATCTGGCACAATATAAACCTGCAGCAAATATTTGCAGTTTTTTATTTCTTGATTAAACTTAAATTGTATAAGTAATCAAGGTGAGGTGAAAATGGATGTTCCTTCAAAGTTTCAACAAACACCTGGCACGTTTGTACGCATATGCATACATGTTGAGATTTAGTTGACAGATGATCTGTTATTAATTCACAACACTATCCACGAAATAACCTGAACCAAGATGCTTCCAATACTTTTATAGTTGACCCATACCGATAAACTTGATGTTGCCGAGCATCTTTCTCTTGGCGATATGGTACTGTTCCAGTTCATCATCCGACAGCTCTCGGTTGTCATAGGCTGAAATGCAAGGGTAGAAAATTTTACATTTTTCAAACATACATAGGGGGTAAATCTTTTTTTAGAAAGTTTGTGCCTCTCTTTCTAATTTGCACTTGTCAACAAAACCTGAGTTAATTAATTATTTTACAAATAATGCATGTACATATATGTATTTATCTATCAAAAGCATTCATTTAATTACTTTTGACTGCTTACGCTAACCTATATTAAACAAAATTCTTGATATTCTAAAGCCTTACCATTTGTTGCCTTTGACCGGTTTTCAAATTCATCTTGGCACTTGTTTAAAAGAAGTCGGCGAAAGGTCTGAAATGCAAAACAGTTTATGTCCATTTTCTATATTATATAATACATATACCATTTGTTACAATAATGGCGTACTAACAGTTAACTGACCATTTCATCATCGATTTCAATGATGATAATTTCAAAAATGTTCAGCCATTTGCTATCTAACCCTAAAAAAAAATCTAACTTCATAATATGATTATATTTAAAATTATCTCCAATTTTGCAACTTGTATGTCCATTGTATACCCTCGCTGGTCCAAAAATAAGCCATAATAATGTTGGCAATAAAACATATTACAGCACAGTTTTTACTAGTAAACTGGTTTCAAAAGTTCAAAATTGTAAGGAAAAAAACCAACAGTATGAAAAAGTAATCCCTTGCAAGTCTGACATATAATCTGAGCAACAGTGCTTACGGAGATGTTCGAGTCGGGGGGTTCAAAATTTGGTGCGTCTTCACATAGTTGATGGCACAACTTGGCATACACAGAACTATACTTCGGCTCATCTAGAGCCTTGTCAAAGATCTGAAACAAAAAAAAGGCATAATATCAGCAACACTGAAATAGTAGAACATATAAAATAGTGTCAAAACTAGTAACTCAGAAACTCAAATTATAGTGTCGGCAACATTGAAAAAGTAGAACAGATAAAACTGGTTGATCTAGTCTAGACAGCCAGAAACTTAAAATAACTACAGGATACAATTTTATACTATTAAAGTAAAGAATTGAAGATAATTTAAAAGATCTGTTTTATTTTAATAACCACAAAAACAGCTTCGATGACAAAACCAAAGGCATCTCACCCTTTTGCCATTTTTTAAATAAAATTATAATTTTTCTAGACCTTAACGTTTGACTTATATCCAAATAAATAAAGGGTCCTCATGCATGTCAAAATAAAGGCACCTCTACGTTTCTGATTAACAGGATAAATTAGTACAAAAAACACTTCTAATTCTATCCTAGTAAGAGAAGTAGAATTTCAATTTGAATTTTCTCAAACCATTTGCATTTTGCTGAATTTGAATCCTTCTTTTTTAGATGATATTTCATCAGAAATGTACATTTTCATTGGAAATACACACACCTACTTTTAACCCTTAACCCGCTAAGCACGACTATAATAGTCCTTGCGTCCATTGTAAAACCAGATCAGGCTGCGAGTAACTTGCAGACTGACCAGGGTTTACAATGGCTGGCTGCTGATCAGTCATTTCCCCCCAAAACACCCCTTTGTCACATAAATGGATGGTCTTAATTCAAAGTAAGAACAGTCCATTATATATATGTAGCAGGTTAAGAACTAAAACAATGAAGTGTATCCAATATATACTTACCAACAAAATGACCCCTTTAAGAATGTCTTGTGATTCAATGCCTACATTGAGAAGTTCGAGACTTAACTTATCAAATTTCTCAGGTGACAGCTTATTGAGGATTCTGAAAAAAATGTAAAAATATTATAATTTTAGTTGTTATATCTGATGTGATATGTGTTATTATTATTATATAGTATTCCTTTCCTGAACACATTTGACAGGAATTATAATCCATAGATTCTTTAGATTTTGGTGGTCAATTTTGCATTCCCCTGGCCCGGTCAGGTACAAGAATTACAGAGACTACTTTTATATCTGATTACAAAAAATGCTCGTTATTTAAATAAATAAAAAATCACATTTTAAAATGAGCAAGTATCAAAGCCTTTAGGTAACCACTAAGTTCATAAAAATAAATCATATTTGTTGTGAGGATAACTTGTGATATTATAAAATTTGCTTCAATACAAGAATTATCAAAAAGTGGATGTAATTTATAAGGAAACTTACCCTCTGACCTTTCTAAACACAATATCATTTTTTTCATCAAAGGTGGGGTCATCTCTTTTCACGCTACTTGGAGGAATCCATCTTTTTACTGTAGCTGGGCTAGAGATTGCTCTCTCATCCCTGCAGGGAAAATGAAAGATTGAATATAAATGTAAACAGATTAGAACCGTTACTAGAGGCACACATGATATAGGACTACAGATGAATGACTCGACGGACATGCTCAAACCAGTATGCCCCAGTTCAACTTCATAAAACAAATCAATTATGAAACAAAAGTAGAGATGCCCAGTGTCATAAACTTGGTACTGTCTACCTTGTAAAGTATTTGACTCGTAGTTATTTCAACACTCAAAATTCAAATCAACTTGCATTGTTGTTTTATTGCATTTTGGTCTAATTAACAGGGTTCGACACTAACTTTTATGAGAAGGAAGCCTGCAGGACTTTCTGCCTTTGAAAACGGGTGGTCTTTCTGACTGATACAAGAAGGGGTCCTTCTCAAGTACAGCTATACTTTCCGAAACATTACAATAAAATAAAACATATACAGTGTTGTACCGTGATCAATATTTATATCATATTATCAACAATTTATATGCCTTATAATTGTTTTGTAGTGCTGCTACATCCTTAGCATAATGTGTTCGCTTTGGGTTTGAAGTTTTTCAGCTTTGTCTTCTGTTATTTTGGTGGCAGAGACATTTTTGAGAATTTTCCACATTTTTAAAGAACGCTAAAACCTGTTACACAAATGCTTGACGCTCCTATATGTACAATCTGACTACATATAGATCTACATGATGGATATATATTATGTCAGTGTTCCAAGAAAATATATAAATTGGGGACTTGCCAAGGGCAAGTAATATTCCAAAAGTCCACTTGTCCTGACTGAAAGTGAAAAGTCACATGCCCTGATTTTTTATGACTTCCCCCGAAATTATTACCTTTGTTTTATTTTATATAATTAATTATTCTAACACGACCTTGTATTAGAATTTCGAGGCGACCAAATGGGTAGTTTTGCAGTAATACAAAAATCTACTCTAAATTTAAAAGACAATGTAATGTTCAAAGTTCAATTAAAACCAGGGAGTTCACATAGAAACTTTACTTACCGTCCCCCTGCGTGTGGAGAAGCACCTCCCAGGCCTGTCTTTCCGTCCAGTATGTTGCTGGTTGTGTTTTTCAACTGTGTATACTCGTTTTATAAAAAACAAAACAAAAAATCTGGGTTTCTTCAAGTTTACATGGAATTTTCTTGAAACATCTGAAAGTAAAAAAGATATACATTCAATTGTTTGCAACTCATGAAAAAAAATGCATGTGGTAACTGTTAACAATGAAAATAAGGTTTGACTGCTGTTGCTACTGGCATAATTGGTTTGTACAGCAACTATGTTGTGTACATTATCTGCCTTGCCCATGGCTTGTGAAATCAATGTCATTTTAAGATTTAGGATTAGGACATCATGATTGATGAAACACTATTAAAAATGTGTTTTTAATCTTGGAAGTACTCGGTAGTATGTTTTACTATTCTACCTATTATTTTGTCGTATAAAATAAAAAATATAATTTTGACCCCGCCCCTGTTTTTAAATAAATTTGGATGAGAAACTAGCAATTAATTCATTATGGTCTTAACTTGAAATGTTTTCCCCCTGTTGAAGGGCCTGGGCTTCTTCCTTGATTTCAAAAAAAAGCCTTGATGTTAGATTTCATATTTACTAATAAGTACGGACTTCTCAGTCAGAACTGACTTGAAAGACAAATGCAGGGCTTTTTTCCACAAAATTGGGAAGAGGCCCAGGCCTGTCCATTTTGGGAAAAAAGAACGCGCTTATTTCTCATTTTGGGAAAAATACAAGGTTTCATAAATTAAGTAAATATGACATTAATATACCTTATTTATATTGTCATCAATTATTTACCATAATTATTAACTTTTCCAAGTCGGAATTTACTTTGCAGACAAAAACACACTGCAGAATTCATGCTTTTTCTCAAATTCTGAGAGACTGCTGTTTTCCGATTGGGAAATATTTCTGCCACAGTTGGGAAAAAACAGTCCAATTTTCTGTTGGGAAGAGGCCCTTTACAGGCCTCTGTTATATAAGGTAAAAAAGCCCTGAAATGCACATAATTTTCAGAATTAATGCTTTTTCTCACATTCTGAGAGACTGCTGCTTTCTAATTGGAGAAAACTTTCTGCCACAGTTTGGAAAAAAAGTAAAAGTTTTCAATTTGGAAGAGGCCTGATGCAGGCCTTGTTATATAAGGTAAAAAAAAAATGTACAGTATCGAAAAATCGTTTTGAAGTATAAACAAAATGGACAGAAAGCGGTTACATAAATTAATTTACAAATCACTGACAAATAATTTAAATCCTGGCGATGACGATTTTCCATGGGTAAGGCTTTTTAAAGGCATCGTAGTTATCTAGTACACAGTGAGATGTTTTTCAAGGCAAGTGTTTACCTTCAATAAGCTAGGATGTATTCGGTAATTCCGTATCTAAGATTTCGTGAAGTTTTTAAATTGTGTGAAAAAAATACCGCAACTCGACTGACAAGTGACAAGTATGTCAGTTGACCGTAACAAAAGAATATGAATAATCACATTCCTTTACATTTCATATAACCCTTTTTTACCTCAAACCCGTGATAATGCTTTGAAGAATGTCCTGATACACGTTCTAGAGATATAAAAACTATAAATTTGTTTAAATTGAACAAAATGTAAACGTTAATTACCAGCAATGCCTTTGTTAAAACTTGTGAAATTTTGACTTCCGGTTAGTCTGTCTGATGGGAAAATTGTTTTGTTTTATTTTTTATTAAATGTCAAATAGCGTATATGAGTTTTATTTTATGATTGGATTCCACATATTGCTTGAAAACAATCAATGGCAAAAATAGAGAAGAAGTTACTGTTGCTGTTATTCTCTATCACTTCTTTGACGCATGATCACGAAGAATGACGGGATTGGCCGAGTTCGCACGATTGAATCACGATCGGAACTCTTCGCCAATTTCCGTACTCAATCCGATCGAGCTGGCTGCAATGTCAACGCTGAGGCGATAGCCCAGAAACGCACCAATCTGAGTCGTATTTTATTTAAACATATTTATTTTACATCGATTGCGAAACAATTTCTTGCAACTAAGAGTAATCACTATCGATGGCTTCCTGGGTAGAACCAGTACTCAAGTATGTTGATGCAAATGTTTTGGTGTTTAAACTCATTTTTTAGCACAATTTTAGTTTATGCATGACGGTTGATTCTAATTCAACCGAAGAGAGGTTCGATCAGTTCCAATACTGAATAAACCTCTCTTCAATTGAATTAGACCTCTCTTCAATTGAATTAGACCTTTCTTCAATTGAACTGAACCTCTCTTCAATTGAATTAGACCTCTCTTCAATTGAATTAGACCTCTCTTCAATTGAATTGAACCTCTCTTCAATTGAATTAGACCTAACTTGAAATAACTGAATTATTTGAACCTCTCTTCAATAACTGAATTATTTTAACCTCTCTTCAATTATGAAGAGAGGTCTAATTCAATTGAAGAGAGGTCTAATTCAATTGAAGAGAGAGGTCTAATTCAATTGAAGAGAGGTCTATTTCAATGTTGAACTGGATTATTATAGGCTATACTTTATATCGCCAGTAAACCAAAAGAATAACGTTCTAATGACCTAGTCTCACGGACGGTAACAAATAACCGTTCCAATGATATACACTTCTCAAAACTGCTAACTACACCGCTCACGTTTTGGGTTATATATATCGATGGGTTGAATGTTTTTCAATAAAATAAAAAGGAAATACCAATTCAATCATTTTTACATCATTTCATTTTATTTTTTTCATGGGCAATGCTAGAACTAAACCACAATAAGCAATTACAAACGACCCATGTAAACACTAAAGTCACACTTTTCCCATATCTAAATGCTAGAACTAAACCACAATAAGCAATTACAAACGACCCATGTAAACACTAAAGTCACACTTTTCCCATATCTACACGACCCATGTAAACACTAAAGTCACACTTTTCCCATATCTACATGTAGATATGGGAAAAGTGTGACTTTAGTGTTTACATGGGTCGTTTGTAATTGCTTATTGTGGTTTAGTTCTAGCATTGCCCATGAAAAAAATAAAATGAAATGATGTAAAAATGATTGAATTGGTATTTCCTTTTTATTTTATTGAAAAACATTCAACCCATCGATATATATAACCCAAAACGTGAGCGGTGTAGTTAGCAGTTTTGAGAAGTGTATATTCTAGTCAAAATTCCTAAGTACATGACTGTATCCATCTAAGAATATCTGCACGTGGGCATATTTTTATCCGAACTTATTAGATAATACAACATTGCGAAGAAGCAAAAAAAAAAAGTAAAATAGGAAGATTGTGTTGCATTGACAGTGTTAAGAGCTTATCAGGTAAACATTCATCCATTCGTGTTGTTGCTCACTAGAAAGCATGGCTATCATGTTCAGTTATGAGCGTACACCATTATAATAAAAGAAAGGATAATATTAAAAAAAAAAAAAACGTTTAAAGGGGGATTAGGGTGGGTGGGGTGTGGGGTGGGGTTGGGTGGGGGTTGGGGGGTGGGGGGGGCGGGGGTGACCTGTGTGAAGAAAACGGGGGTATTTTACGATGGCGCGCCGTCGAATTCGTTCTAGTTTTTGTTACATCTCATTCTGTAGCGAGAAACATTGTCATTCGAAGAGTTTTTCATTATATTGAGCAATGTCGTAATATGTACGGGTATATTGCTCAAATTTCTGTACGCGTGTTTTTCAGACAGAGGTTTAGGTCAAAAGATAAAAAAACACCAACACCAAAATGAACAGTGAAAGCGCGATTTTTATTATGTTTTAATTTAACGTATTACGTTATATAAGTAATGACATACGCATACACTCAGTGTGGAACGTTGTTTTTTTTTCAATTTGATGTTCGGATACTCCTTCCCGGGGGAGGGGACTTGGTCATTTGGGGTCAGCATGTATTTTTATTGGTTCGTCGAAACCTAAACTCCATTTACATTAGTTGTTTATAGCACAGTTCTTTAATGCCATCCAAACAATGGCAATAAAGAACTGGGGGCGTCCGTGGTCGAGAGATTAGAGTCTCTGACTTGAAATCTCTTGCCCTGTAAGCCTCGTGGGACCAGATATCTTTATGTCAGTAAGCTATCCATGCACCTGGCATGCAGAACGTCGGCGGTGCCGCCCCATGCACGGAAATTGGCCGGAAGCTGGAAAGCCGCCATATGACAGGTGGATTGCACGTTTTCGGAACTTAGATATACTCTTTCGATTTCTCTTCATAATCGTGAGTTCAGAGCTCTTAAAGCAGCATTCGACCAGAGGATTTTCATCGTTTTCCAAGTTCGAATATTAGTCACCTATAACGACTATACTACTTTAAATAGGCCTATGTACAGTACAATCAAATCAATTCATACTCGAACTATGTAACGCGAGGTTGTTTTCTTTGCCTTCATTTTTATAGACGGAGGTAACAAGTTACAAGTTTACAATATCGGGTAACATGCTATTTCTAGCTTTGAATACGGTTACACGATTCTGAAATGGTCGTCTGTCTGTCAGTGAAAGCTATCCAATTTCGACGATTAACTTGTTAAGAGATCGAAATGTAGTTGTTCTGAAGGGTTTCTCTAGCCGACGTCTTAAGGTGTGTCGAAAACAAGAATGAGGGTCCAACCTCAAAGGTCAGGTCGAACCTCAAAGGTAACACTTGGAAGTCAAAGTTGAAATGAGTCGGATTCGTGTCTCAGCCATAAAACTTTTGAAAGTAGTGAAGATGAAACTTCACACAAAGGACGAATGAGTATTACATTTGTTTGTGTATTTTTTGAAAGATATATGTATGCAAGTATGTAATTGAAAATTATTATTATTGTTATTATTTTTGTAATAAGTTTTATTTAATGAACAAAATGGTGAACATTTTCAATGACTTTATTTCTCCTCTTACAGTAAAACATTACAAGTCAGAAACACGTGACAAAGACGTCTGGTGCCAAAATAAGTGCCATGACCTACGCTTTTTTTGTTGTTGTTAATATTGTATTAATGATACGGAAGAAGGTTTAAATATCAATTGAAAGAAAATCTCAGCATTAAAGAGAAACACGGCAATCTTGGTTTTTAATGACATATTTTTAAATGTTGGGGTGCATTATATTGTCTGTCCATCCTTCCACCTTCCGTCCGTCAGGAGCATAACTTTAAAACTCCTAATGGGCCTGGATCGAAACTTCACACACTGATAGAAGACAATGTAAAGAGCTGCAGTGCGCAAAAAAACATCACTCTTTCTTCATTAAGAATTAAGTTATTGCCCTTTGTAATTTTATACCTATAACTGTTGTCCGAAGCAAGGCTTGAAAACCGCTTAAAGGACTGGAATGAAACTTCACACAATGATAGAGGGATATGAGGGTAAGTGCTGTACTGAAGAACCATACTTCTATCTTCATTCAAATAATAGTTGTCCTTTGTATTTGTACTTATAGTTGTTGTCCGAAGCATTACTTGAAAACTACAAACTGGACTGGAATGAAACGTCACACAATGATAGATTGCAATACGAGGAAGTGGAGTGCACATGAACCATACCTATATCTTCATACAAGTTTGCCTTTTGAATTTCTTGTCCAGAGCATAACTTTAAAACTACTAATGGGACTGGAATGAAACTTCACACTGATAAACGGCAATGGGTGTTCTGAGCATAAGAACTAGAACTTCAATAAATACAGAATTATCCCTCTTTGTACACTTACATTACCTGTTTATCAATGTTTATCTTGTCTGGAATGTAATGGATTGTCATTCTTCTTTTAATAGGTAATGTTATTGACCTTTGTCTTAGAAAAGTTGTAAACAAAGACCTTGTTTAGCTCTACTGGCTCAAGTCGTCGTCGTTGTCCGTTAACTTTTACCTTGTGAACACTCTTTAATTGGATTTTTATCAAACTTTGCCAGGGTTTTTATATCAGTGAAAGCTCGGATAAGTAAAAAAAACACAGCCAGATTGGATTAAAACAGAGTCTGCTATTTTTCTCTCTTGTTTGTTGCTTCCGAGGGATCACCTTTTCAGTATTGATTGCACATATTGTTAATATAAATGAATTCTCGGACAAGTTCGAAAACCAGCCAAATCGGATCAGTAACACCCGGAGTTATGGTCCTTGTTTTACTGGGGAAGAAATGCCATTTTCTTCCTTGTGACCACTCTAGCACCTTCATTTATTATTTGATGTTTACCAAACTGGCACAGATTGTTAATGCCAATGAAAGCTCGGACAAGTTCGGAATCCAGCCAGATCGGACACCAGAGTATGGCCCTTGTTTTGCTGAATGTTGCGCTTATCATTGCCGTGTTCCGGTTGAATGATTTTTGACAGAGTTATGGCCCCTTATACACAAACTTTATCCAGACTTGTTTTCCTAAACCCCTTGCTGGATTTCAGTGAAACTTGGCAAGAATGATCAGTACCAAAAAAAGCCAAGTTGCGCATATCGATGTCGTGTTCCCCAACACAGACTCCATATAGCCAGTAGAGCGATACAGGCCCTCTTGGGCCTCTTGTTTCTTTATGCTTCCTGTCCATTGATAAACTTCATTCGAACAAAGCATCCAATATGGGAAGCATCCATCACTTCTGGCAATATTCTTGTTTATAACTTGCAGTGTGCGGTTAGTTTTTCTATTGGCATATTTGTAAATCTATTAAATCATTTTAGAATTATTTTATTATTAAGAGTTTTGTGTTTCTGTGATTTCAAGAACCTCATTACTCAATGTCAAGTAAAACCTCAATGAGTTCAAAGAATGTAAGCGTTTTAAATTAACCGGTTTCATTTGTCCAATTTTTAGCACTGAACCAATCAGAACACTATCATGACATCACTTTCTGGTATTATGACATCACATCCTGGTATTATGACATCACTCCATGCCATTATGATGCAACTCATTTGAATCTCTTAGTGAGTAATGAGTTTCTTAAACCAAGAATCATAAAATTCTAAATATAGAATAATTCTAAAAAATAATAGGCTGTTTAATACATATTTTGCACTTTTCTTATTAATGATTATATAGCACCAATACTATATTTAAAACTATGGTAGAGTAACAAAGCAAACTTGAACACTCAAAATTGTATTGCCTGTTATTTAAATATACGCGAGCAGGTTTAAATTCAAAATGATGCTGGTGCAAAGTTTAATTATTGATAAAAACTTAAAGATTGCAGGGTGTCCCTTAAAACGTAATGGTATGATTTAATCATTTTACATGTTTCTGATATATTAAATTGTTACTATTTTCCATGCTTTTTAATAATTAAAATGTATGTATTAAATGTGTAACTTCAAACATTTCCTTTAAAGGGTATACATCAGTGAAACTTTCAGCAGAGCATTTCAAGGTCATTGGCCTCTTTTTTTTGTAAATGTAAATGACATTTTATTTATTCAGCCAATATGACAATCCTTGGACCTAACAGGGCCAATATGAAAACACTTAATCATTAACATTACATTATTATTACGCCCGCATAATCTCCGCACTTGTTCCGAGTCTGCTAACAGTTATATGAAAAGATATATAGGAAAGTTACAGCCATAATTCAAGGTCGTATATCTTTCATTGATGAAGATATAATTGAAATGGGAGTTACCACAGCAACCTCAGAGAGAGATGAGATAAAGGATGAAGTTTCCTATCAGACATCTCCAACATAGACCAAACCCACGGGGGGCTGAGGTCTGTTGTTCAAAATTACAAGGCATTGTCTACTGAGCTTCCGAGGACGCTTGGAGATGTAGCTGTAATTTAGTTGGAGATGCAACTCTAGTTTGTTTGTAATTTTCAACACATGTAAGGTTAGGCCTCATTTTTTTTAATAACTTGGTTTACGGATCCGCTGAGTCTAATTTTCCCGTTTTGGAAAAAAAATAATTGTACTTTTCACTTTTTTTTTTCCACTTGTGTCAAGGACTAGAATTCAGTGCAAGTTTTTCCCACTATATTCATTTGTTGTATCCTGCATTTGTTGTCATTCATTCAAGTTAGACATGCTCGGTTATCTAAAGTATGCTATTAAACATGGATTTCGATAGGGATCTACGAAAAGTAATGTTTGATTTTTGTTTCTCTCCCCCTTTTTGACTTAAAACGTCAACATTTTGCTTGTAAATTCCCCTCCCCCCCATGCGCAATTTTATTTTTATTTCGACCCGACGTTATTTTGCAGAAAAAATCTGTAAAAAAAAGAGGCCTTATACACAACGGTCGATTTTTTTGTGGTGGAGGCAGACCACCCACTTTTCCTGTGTAGAACCAGTACTGTACACCTCCCGCCATCAGTAAGAATCGGCACTTCCTCACTTACAAGTCGAGCTCCCAGTGGGATTCGAACCCACAGCGGTGAGAAGGTTTACAACGCAACATCGTTAACCACTCGACCATGGGGATGCCTAGATGCAACTCTATCATATGATTTCTACACTAATAACTATGAACCAGTTTATTTATACGATGAAGGGATACTCATGGTGATTTTTTACTTCCAGTTGCATACATTTAGGTTTAATAAGCAGTGATAAAGGGTGAGCCCGTTCTTCAAGTTTGGTACAAAGCCAGTCTGGAAGACATACATTTGAAGTGGTGAAATACATGTATAAATGTCAGTGAAAACATTCGACTTTCAAGGCCTTATTTTTTTATTGGGAAACTATGTTGAAGGGCATAACTTTGCTTAATTGCACAACTCTAATTATTGCACTTTTTAACCAATTGTGGAAGTATAAAAGGGGCCTTAATTGTTTTTAAATAAAAGCACGAGTTATAGATCCTGGCTGTATGATGCAGTCTAATGATGATGACACGTGTTAAGTTTTAATCCATTATGTAAAGAAGGTTCGGAGATACAAGCATGCATACAAGCTTTAAAGATTGTTGCTAAGTATAGAAGGGGTAATAATTTTGTTAAAATAAAAGCATGAGTTATAGAACCTGGCTGTACAATGTTGTCTAATGATGAACACATGTGTGAAGTGTCAATCCATTATGTAAAGCAGATACAAGCTTACACACATCTTTAACTCGGATGCAGATGCAGACAGCGATCGAGTGATGACAATGACTTTTTTTTCGAGCTAAATATGTCTGACAGTTCCAACCAACCCAGGGCATCTTTTTGCAGCTCAAAGAACAGAATAAATAGCACAAACTACGAGAAAAGAATGTATTATCAATTATATTGCAGAATCGATAACAACTTCAACAACAGTCGTTTTAAAAAAAGTAAACCAAACAATTTTTTTCTCTTTTAAGCCATGCAATAACATATATGGTATACTTGTTTAAAGTAGCTATCCCGCCAACAACAGCCAAATTGTACAAAATATGTACACCATTTCTAAACCTACCGACAACAAGGTATACATATAATTTACAATGTTTTGAGATTCCAAACTCTTATGACACAATATCAACGGCTTTAATCAGCCAGGCTAAACCCCAAAACTGGAGCGTCGAATTAAGTTACCAACTCATAATTCATTTGATGAATTTTATGCATATTCAATCATGGGTATTTTAAGAAAATGTTAATAATTAGAATTTGATAAACTGTTTTGTAGTGTAGTTTTCCCATTATTTGGCGGGATAGCTACTTTTAAATTCACATGGATGGTTCACGCAAGTTAGGCTAAAAGACATTTTCGTGCGAAGGATAATTAACATGCAAGTTCACAAAATGCAACTCAAAAGTTGAGGAGAGCTGGGAACTTGCAAGGACCCATTATATTTTGAATCCCAAAATCCACAGACGTGTTCCTCGAGCACCCTGTCTCGTTGTACAACACGTGTAGCATACTATAAATAATAAATAAAGCGAGAAAAAAATTATCACTTCATCAACTGCTGAAACCTCCAGCCTGGCGTAGAGGTAGTATCATGATCGTGAGCATCATCCTTCATCATTTCAACAAAGTGAACAGACCTCGGTCTTCTAAAAGCTAATTCTGACCTTTGACCTCCTCTATACTCATTCATACTGCAGATATGAAGTGAGTAGGTGTGCATTCAAAATATCACACTCCTGGTCAAGTTGTTAGGTGAATATCACATAATATCACACTGTTGAATAAGGGATGAAGCGAATATATTTCTGATGCAGTATTATATTCACAATATATATTTTTTGTTCGTATGTGAATCTGCAGCACTAATTTTAAGATAATCTTGACATGTTATCTACAGTATGGATAGTCTTTACTTCAGTCGTTGCACAACTACTGCATTCAACAATTTTGCCTGTTCTAGAGTCTCTGTATCATTAGTAAGCTCTCTGTTGGGAAATGTCGTCTGAAGAACAAAATTGGTTCCGGCATACTGAGGTCGTAATCTGAATGGCTGGTTAGGGAAGATAATGAAAATATACTGACGTTCCATGGGGTCAGGAGGGTATGAAAAGATTAAAATGATTTATATATAAATATAAGCCTTATTTATGTTGGATATAGCGTTTTCTATAATACTTTATTTTCAAAATGTTCAATCCTAAAAAACATAATATGTCTTGAATAATGACATTTAGTTTTATTTCAATGAGTTTGTGAGTAATACTGTCAAAAACAATGAAATGCTGCAGCAACAGATTAACCAGTACTGAAATTTTGACTTTGTGATAATAGAGTAATCTCCATAAGTCTCTAATCTCTATTGCATTACATGATGGATCAATTAATTTTAAACTTGAAGAAAAAAGTTTGCGTTGAATTGAAGAAAAAATGCAAATACTGTTTATTCCAACATGAATATATCATGTTTTTGATGGATATACATTTAAGTCGTTTTTAATGTGCATGTCTTTGTCATTTTCAAACTGTTGTCTAGCCTACCCAGGTGGAATAATGAAAACTTTGTTTCCATTGCAATTTTGCATTGATTTAAATGGAAATAAAATGTAATGGTCATTCTCTCATACATTTCTCTAAATGTTGGCTTATGTCATCAAAACAATTATATGTATTACAAAGTGTAACACGTATTCTAAAAGTTAGACATAAATTAAGGAATTAAGATTTTTCAGTAAATGTTAAGGTATACATTAAATGGGGTTTACATGTAATGCAATGCGATATAACAATGTGTAAAGAGAATTATGGAGGGCACTGTATATCAGTTGTTTAACTGTCGCAATTTGTGTTAAACGTTTGACTCCACCGACTAGCCATTAATTTGAAACCATAAAGCGACTAAAATGTCAGTAAAGTTAACCTTATATTTTTCAATCAAATTATCACCTGTGATTATAAACAACTAGGCTTGATACTGATCATCCTGGCCAAATATTGATTAATATAATTAAAGGGGGACTTACCTGGACATTATTAAGATTTTTGAGCAACAATGTTCATATTTGTGCGATACTGTATATACCTGATATTTATGTTGTGAACCCTACAGTGCAGGGATAATTTAAGGGATAGGGGAAATTAATTTAATATCATGGGGTGGGTGTGCGAGGGAGTTACCCTTCGTGTGACCAATATTTTTAGGTATCATGATTTATTTAGATGCAATTTGAAGTATATTTCAACTGTAAATGAAAGGATTTTTAAGAAGTATAGGAGCTATTTAGAGTAAGTATAATGCATTTTGCAGGTTTATTGGTGTTTTTAAGGGACAGGGCAGAGCAATTAAAGGATAGGGAGTCAATTAAGGAATATGGGGAAATTTGATTTTAGAATTAAGGGATAGGGGGAATATGCTCTTAAATGGCCTGTGGAAGACCCTGGTTCAATAGGGATTTACCATGTTATTTACTTGCTAAACTTTATTTTGTACAGTATACTTGATAAAAGGATACGAAGTTATGTGTCTTCGGATATCACTGACACGATGGGAGTGATTGAACTTCGATACCAACCTGAAATAATGAAAATAACATTTCCACAATTAGCTCAAGATATAAAAGGTCATTAAAAGTATTGATAATAATAATTCGTAATTGGTATCATATATTTTATTCCTTTTAAAACATACATAATAATAAACAGATAGGACATTTTCTATCCAAACCAAATGATGTAGCCAAAATATCACGTGGCAACTAATCTTTTCATTCTAATTAATTCATAATGAATATCAAAACGGCATTATACTAATGTATCTTTATTTCCAAATTAAAACAAAAAATGTATTAAAAGCTAAAAATATCATAATTTTTTACTTTTCCCTTGAAAATGAATTGCAAATCTTTCCGTCAAACTTCTTTTTTTGCTTGAAAAGAGTTTCCTACCTATTTGTTATTAGTTATTAGGTCTGTGATTTTAAAGCCACAGTATGTTTATTTTCAACCTTAATGGAAATGATGTAGACCTTGTGTCAATTATAAGTGTATAATATTACCGTCAAATTTGCATTAAATCATCCGATGTACCCAGGCGCTATTTGAAACAACTGATTAGCAACGTAAGCTTTGTTAAAAAGGTATGCTTTTGGCGGCGGGGAGCAACAGAATGGTATACCAAAAATTTAAGCGCTTGCCAGATTAGCTCTGAGAGCTAAAAATAGCACACAAGTGGCAGCCAAACAGCATTCAAATTATATGCCTCCGCCTAGATAAATAGTGCCTCCAGGTTTGCATGAACTGAATGTAATGAGAAGAACCGACTTACACTAAGACGAGCTATGTAATAATATTCCAAATGACAATATATCAAAATTCTTCGAAAAAAACCCAGCAAAATATAACTAATTATATTTATACGCATTTTTGAGAACTATTTTTATGGCGAATTACTGGTAGAACGTGAAAACAGTGAATTATTATTAATGATAAGACAAAATGAAGAAACATGTTTAGACGCCACTGGATTGTTATTGCGTTGGAATATAGCATATATAGAAATCTTGTTATCGTTATATCTCCTGTATTTAAGATCGGATTCGACCAAAACTTTCACAGATTGTAGAGTTCAGGGAATAGTTGTGCAAGAACAGAAAGGTAGGGGGGCATTCCGGATCTGAACGCTATACCAATTGACAAGATGCAAAAATGGCAAAAACAACTCGCATCAGGCGCTATTTTTCCCCATTTCTATTAATTTTTCCTGCACTTTGTTATTCATGGCATGTTCATCTTATTCAGATTTTGCCCATTACACCAACCCCGCCGCATTCAACACTTTCAGTGCTTTGATTAACTCTTTTTTGTTTACATAAACAATACCTGTGCTATTAATAAACCATTCGGATCAGTTAAATTCTATTCCATTGATTTGATTGCGTAATTCTCTAAGTTGTAATGCTTCTGAATACCTCATCAACTGTTTCATTTTAAGTTTTAAGAAGCATACTCTACCTGTAATCATCAAAATAAATGCCATTTTGAAGGCAATGGGTTCGTTCAGGGTTCTCCAATCGGCAACCAGGTTGGTTGCCAGTGGCCACCGATGGTAATATTTGGTACCAACGAGGCCACCGATACTACCTCAGGTGTAGAGTCCGGGAACATTGGTTACCAACGTTCTACCTATCAACAAACGACGGTGACCGATGGTAGCCGATGGTTACCGAGAGTGCTTTCGGTAACCGATGGGAGAACCCTGAACGGACCTAATATGACAGAAATAAGATTCTCCTTTGAAAATCTTTTAACCCTGTTAAGCTTTTTAAAATGTTTAAAAGGAAGTTCAAAAAAAATGTTTGTGATGGGTAGCTACAACAAAGATCTGATTAATGAGGCAGGTTCACTTACCTTGTCCCATCAGCTAGTCTTATCTGTATGGTAGTAGTTGGCTGAGACTCGTTCACTGCAACAGATGACGATGCTTCCTTAGGGCTGGAAGATGCAGGTGACTTGGAGGAGACAACCGTTGGTACTGGACTTAAATAAAATAATAAATCTTGTTTACAGTCATGTCTAACACTAGTTATTTGTTATGGAACCAATACCAGAGGTAATGATGGCTGAAGTGACCATGCTACTTCAGATATCAAAGACACTAACCCGCCAAATAACGGCAAAATTACATTACAAAATCGTTGATCTGAACCCTATCAGGTGTTCAGGTCATAAAATAATGCATATGTGCCGATTAAAAGTATAGGATTATTCATGGGTACTTCAAATACACAATATTGAATATGCATAAAATGAACTATGAGTTGGTAACTCTTAATTCGACGTTCCAGTATGGGTTTTGGTTAAGGCCATTTATAGTGTGTCTACAGAGTTCAAAATATGAAAGTTATATATATTGTCGTCAGTAGGTTTAGAAACGGTATATATCTGTTTTAAACTTTGCCTGTTGATGGTAGGATAGGGACTTTAAAGCTGCAAAAAAAACTGAATCAATCTTCTATTAAAAGACAAGAGGCCCAAGAGGGCCTGTATCACTCTACTGGCTAAATGGAATCTTTTATAGCAAACACGACAACAAAATGCGCAACTAGACTTGGTACTGATCATTCCTGCCAAGTTTCAATGAAATCCAGCCAGGGGTTCAGGAAAAATTGTCCGAACAAAGTGAGTATTAAAACCTTTAGTGTGTATTAAAACCTTTAAAGGGCCATAATTCTTCCAAAAATCATTCAACTGGAACACGGTGATGATATACATAACTAGATTCGGTACTGATCATCCCTGCAAAGTTTCATTAAAATCTGGCCAAATGAAAGCCCTATCGTCTTAATGAGGCAAAATACAGCATTTATAACTAAAACAAGGGTCGTTACTCTGGTGTTACTAATACGATTTGGCTGGTTTTCAAACTTGTTTGAGCTTACATTGATATTAACAATCTATGTAAGTTTGGTAAAGATCAAATAATAAATGAAGGTGCCAGAGTGTTAACAAGACAGAATATAGCTTTTTTTCAGAAAAACAAGGGCCATAACACTAATCCCATTTGGCTGGTTTCGAACTTGTCCGAGCTTCATTGATATTAACAATCTGTGCAAGTTTGGTAAAGAACAAATAATAAATGCAGGTGCTAGAGAGTTCACAAGGCAGAATATGGCATTTTGCAGTAAATCAAGGGCCACAGCTCTGCTCTTATTGACCCAATTCAGCTGGTTTTCAAACTTGTCCAAGCTTTCATTAGTATTAACAATCTCTGAAAGTTTGGTAAAGATCAAATAATAAATTAAGGTGCTACAGTGTTCACAAGGCATAAAATGGCACATTTCAGAAAAAACAAGGGCCATAACTCTGGTGTTACTGACCCAATTTAGCTGATTTCCAACTTGTCCAAGCTTTCATTGGTATTAACAATCTCTGCCAGTTTGGTAAAGACCAAATAATAAATAAGGTGCTAGAGCGCTCACAAGGCAGAAAATGGCATTTTTCAGAAAAAACAAGGGCCATAACTCCGGTGTTACTAATCCGATTTGGCTGGTTTTCGAACTTGTCCGAGCTTTCATTGATATTAACAATCTGTGCAAGTTTGGTAAAGATTTCTGGCCGTAGAGCTAAAAATCACCACCAATGACTGCACCAAGTACGGCAACAAAGTGTGGACAATATTTCTGCCAAGAGATGCTGGGATCAGCTTACAATCAAAATACATACTCACAAATGGCAATCAAAATTTGACTGGAAAATGCAAAGAAAGTCAGCAAATTATTTTAATAGCTACAAAGTTCTCACATTTTTCACAACAGTCACAATCCTTTTTATTTTAAAGGGACACATGGCAAATTGATTTTAGTGTCGCATGTGCGGCATGGCAATCACTTTGCCCGTTGCGTCCCTCCGTCCAACTTTAACCTGCAACCAAACCTTGGCCATAACTTAAAAAGTGTTCGACCTATGTTCACGAAACTTCACACACATCTTCATCTTAACCCAAAGAATGCAAAATAACTCTGAATTTCATGTTGGCAGAGTTATGCCCCTTCCATAAATTTTAACCTGAAACATAAACAAGCTCATTACTGACCATAACTTAAGAAGTATTTGACCAATGTTGAAATAAGCATGCAGCAGGCGACATAAGTGTTCCGTAGTTTGAAAACTCACGATATCCCCTTGAAGTTTTTCTCAGTAACTTGTAATTGTTCAATCATTAATATTAATTATAAGAATAGTGTAAAACAAATTATTTTTGCATATTATTAACTGTTGATTACATTGCACCTATATTTAAAACTGTTGAATAAGATCGAAAAAAGGAAACACAAAATGTTATTCAATTATATGCAAGCAGGTTTAAAGTTTAACAGATACTGGATAAGCAGGTCAAGATGCTAATTTCAGTGCTTTATGAACACTTCAAGATTGTCATGTGTCCCTTTAAAATATTGTTAAGTCCATTAAACAGAAATTATTTTCCTACCTCCCAAGTGTGTGACCCTCCCCACTAAAAGCCTTCAATGAAGACTTTGGTTTCACATAATCTTCATTTCTGTGGTCTTCCATGTTCAGATTCACTTCTCCGCCCTTAGCGTCTCTTATCAATTCTTGGGGTACTTCACTACAAAAACAACAACAGAACTGATTAATAATATTGTAGACACAGAAATAAACTAGTAAATGGATCCCCCCAAAATAACACAAAGAAGTTATTTTCAGATATATCTTCATTTTTATCTAGTTTTCTGCTTTGTATCAAAACTTGAATTTGAACCAAAAATTTAACAGTGAAAATTTTCAAAACATAACCCACAAAATAATTAAAAAACACCAAAGTTTGAGAGATTTTAAATTTAAGATTTCATTTAATAAAATAACAATTACCCTTTAGATATTGCATTAAGGAAGTCTCTGTTGGCAGGATCTTTGAAATCTCGGAGTGGACCCTCGTTGACACTGAACCCGTCCTTCCATAACTTCAGAACACAATCTACCTGTAAACACAAATAAAGTGTACCATAATTATATAGATTGCATTAAATGTAGGAGCACTGATGTTTTTTTGATGTTTAGGGGAACATTCTTTGGCACAATTTCCAAAGTCAAGAAGTTTTTCGCTCAAATATTCATAAAAACAAAGTTAAAAACAATTACCCCGGCAACATGACTGAACAAGAAACACACAAGAACATGATTTTCCAACCAAATTTAGTTTAATATGATAAATTGATTATTAGTATTTTGAGATTAAGACTTTATAGAATTCAACAAAATTCAAACTCAAGCTAAATATTTCAATTCCAATTCCAAAGTATGTATGACCCTATTTCCATAAATGCAAAAAACATCTCTGGAAAATAGCTAACCATATATCAGGAGAAATGAAAGACTAGACGGGTGTTTCACGGAACCTGCCCTGTAATTATTTTAGCAAGTACAATCTAACTATCCCTCATGAATAATGGAGCCGGTTTTTTTTCAGTGTTAAAGTTTATGAAAAGGGGCATAAATCTGCATTAGATAATTGATAAATAAGAACTGTATAAAGTTTCATGACCATATGTCAATATTTTGCCAAGTTATGAGCTAGGTTAGGTTGCAGGTTAAAGACTTACGAAAAGGGGCATAACTTTGCCAAAATGAAAGTCAGAGTTGTTGCACATGTGTAATAACATTTCTTTGGTTAAGATGAAAAATGTATGTGAAGTTTCATGAACATAGGTCCCATACTTTTCAAGTTATGACCAGTTATGAGCTTGGTTAGGTTGCAGGTTAAAGTTTTATGAAAAGGGGCATAACTCTGCATTGGATAATTGATAAATAAGAACTGTATAAAGTTTCATGACCATATGTCAATATTTTGCCAAGTTAAGAGCTAGGTTAGGTTGCAGGTTAAAGACTTACGAAAAGGGGCATAACTTTGCCAAAATGAAAGTCAAAGTTGTTGCACATGTGTAATAACATTTCTTTGGTTAAGATGAAAATTCATGAACATAGGTCACATACTTTTAAAGTTATGACCAGTTATGAAGTTGGTTAGGTTGCAGGTTAAAGTTTTATGAAAAGGGGCATACCTCTGCATTGGATAATTGATAAAGAACTGTATAAAATGTCATGACCATATGTCAATATTTTGCCAAGTTATGAGCTAGGTTAGTTGCAGGTTAAAGACTTACGAAAAGGGGCATAACTTTGCCAAAATGAAAGTCAGAGTTATTGCACATGTGTAATAACATTTCTTTTGTTAAGATGAAAAATGTTTGTGAAGTTTCATGAACATAGGTCACATACTTTTCAAGTTATGGCCAGTTATGAGCTTGGTTAGGTTGCAGGTTAATGTTTTATGAAAAGGGGCATAACTCTGCCCAGATAAAAGTCAAGAGTTATTGGACATGTGTAACAACATTCCTTGGATTGAGATGAAGATATGTGTGAAGTTTCACGAACATAGGTCAAATACTTTTCACATTATGGCCAAGGTTAGGTTGCAGGTTAAAGTGTGACGGAAGACTGACAGACGACGGACAAAGTGATCCCTAAGTACCTGCCATGCTATGCAGGCGACACAATAAGTAACTTTAAAATATGCATACCATCAAGATTTACTATGAATTTAAAAAATGTTTCCCAACCCCATATTATCATTAAATGTAACCTGGCAATATTTTATAACCATGTTACAATAAACAATACGACAGTGTTCAGCGATTCTTCTTTACCTGCTTCACGTGCTACTTACCTGTTGTCTTTCACGTGCTATTGGAGCACCTTGTATAAGCTCTGATTCCTGCCCCTCCATCTCGCCTAGTCTGTAACCAGACCCTCGGAATGTGGTGCGCCTGGGTACCGCGGGTTCGTCTGCTTCCAACTCCTCTGCTCCGTGACTAGAGGGGTAGAAATTATATGGATATTAGTCATATCTCAGTTTTAGGATATTCTGAAATGGTATTATCTTTGTATAGTGTTTTACGTCATTTTCAACACATGCAATGTTATATATGACGGTCGATTGTTTATGGTGGAGGCATACCACCCACTTTTCCTGGGTAGAACCAGTACTGTACACCTCCCACCAATCGACACTTTCTCACTTACAAGTCAAGCTCCCAGTGGGATTCGAAACCACAGCAGTGAAAGGCGAGAAGGTTTACAACGCAACGTCGTTAACCACTCGGCCACGGAGACACCATCATAATGGTATTATCTATTAAATAGAACATGCAGAATACAATACATACAAAAGGTACATTTAAAACCATTTTTAAACACATAAAAATAACATTTAAAGGGTCACACAGCAATTCTTGAAGTATTTATCAAGCATTAAAAGTGGCACCTCTATCTATTTATCGAGTATCTATCAATTGAATTGGATTTTATAGTCGCACCAACATCTAAGGTCATATGGCGACTTTCCAGCTTCAACTGGTGGAGGAAGACCCCAGGTGCCCCTCCTGGCAATTTTCGTGCACGGGCGGGCACGTGGGTAGAACCACCGACGTTCCGCAAGCCAGCTGGATAGCTTCCTCACATAAAGATTCCTAGGCCCCTGAGGGATCGAACCTACAGCGGTGAGGGGCAAGTGACTGCAAGTCAGAGACTCTAACCACTCGGCCACGGACGCCCCTGAGTATCTATCAAAAGGTATTAAAAGTTTCGTTATTCTACTATAGGTTTAAATATTGGTCCAATAAAATCCAAAATTAGTAATATGCAAATAAATATACAAGTCATGTAGAGAAACTGACATTATTTTTACAGTATGCCGTTTCAGGATTGCCGTGACTCCCTTTTCCCTTTATAATTTAACACACATCATGCAAACAGGCAAATAGTTTTATATCAAGTGCAAATTCTGTGTAAGAACTGAAAGTTTCAGGGTATCCACTTAAAGTCAGGAAAAATGTATGCATTAATTATAAAGGCTGAATGCAGTATTTTGGTACTGACAGTAACATCTCTCTAGACATTATATTTCTTTTACAAAATTAACCTGTATAAACACATAGATAAAGTGTTGCATTCAAAAAAAAAATCACATACTGATACTTCCAATGAAGTTTCATGGAAATCTGACGAAAAACGTAAGAGGAGATGAGCAAATAAGGCCAAACCAAAAATTACCTGTGTTTCCGGTGGCCCGACCGACCCTATTTTTAAGGGGCCGACCCTAAAACAGAGCAACTTTCAGCTGTATCATCAACTTGTATGGGGTTTATAAGATAAATACATGTAGAATCTCACATCTTGCTCCAAAAAATAAAAATAAAAAAAAAATGCCTACCTACCGACCCTATTTTTTTAGAGTAGCAATAGGAAACACACCTATTTTTTTGTTTGGCCTAAGCTTTAGATTCGAAAATGTCAAAATCCTGTAACTCCACCAAAATTCATGCAACCGGAATGTCCTGACAATATGTGCTACTAGACATCACACTAATACTTCCTATGAAGTTCATGGAAATCTGATGAAAATTGTAGGAGTTGAGCGGACAAGCTTTAGATTCAAACTAGACGGGTGTTCCGTGGAACACGTGTGTCGCCTGTCAGCACTTTGTCAGTATAACAAAGTTTTTTGGACCCTGATAAATGACTGACAAACTAGCCTGACTAAGTTTTGGTGAGGAAAATAATGATAATTTAACCCATATAATTATTTTCAGTGTGACCTTGACCTGTATATTTTAGTATGGTCATCTCAATGTTGTCATGATGAGTATATATTGAAAGTTTGATGAAGAAATATCAAGAAATGAGAAAGGTATAGCCAATGTTAAGTTTTGGTGAAGAAAAAAAGAGAGTATTTAACCCATATAATGACATTCAATGTGATCTTGACCTTTATATTTTAGTAAAGTCATGTCGACAGTGTATTAGCCAGCCAACCAGGGGGAGTGGGTGGGGTAAAAAAAATATTTTTTTTTGCTCAACAACACTTCCAAACTCTTACTTTCTCAATACTGTTATATTTTGTATACATTTATAAAATAAATATGATCCAAAATGTATTTTTTTCACCTTTATCTGTAAAAATAAATTACCCCAGAGACACCCACTTGTCGCGAATTGCTACGCGCGTGTTAGCAACTTGTTTTTACACCCTGTTTGCATATTTGCACACCCAGTTCTTGAATTTCTGCCTAATACACTGCATGTCGATGTTGTCATGATGAGTATATATTGAAAGTTTGATGAAGAAATATCAAGAGATGAGAAAGTTATACTCGACGTTAAGTTTTCATGAAGAAAAAAGAAATAGAGTTTAATTAACATTGTTGAAGTGATACGGGAAATAATTCCCGAGTGAGAAAGATTCTTGCGATATAGAAACGAGTGCGTTTTCGCACGAGTTTCTATATCGCAAGAATATTTCTCACGATATTTTCTCCATATCACGACAAAAATGTTAATTAAACTATATAATATATATTCTGTGATGAATTTCTTTCCAATCGTCTTTTGACACAGAATTCCTCCTTCTTCTGTCACTCCTTTGGCGACAGCGCGGAGTAATATTATGACGTCAATTCCTGACATAATATTGTGACGTCTATCGTTTAGTTCATAACATTTGGCTACTGTGCTATCTTGCGCACTAGGCGAGATAGCACAGTAGAGGAAGGGATATGTTAAAGATTTTCTCAAACTGGGAAATTTCTATAATTCATCACAAAATATATAATATGAGTATTTAACGCATATAATGCCCTTCAGTGTGACCTTGACCTTAACATTTTAGTACGGTCATGTCGATATTGTCATGAGGAAGAAATAACAACAAATGAGAAAGTTATAGCCAACGTTAAATTTTCATGAAGGAAAAAATGAGTATTTAACCCATATAACGACCTTCAGTGTGACCTTGACCTTTATATTTTAGTATGGTCATGTCAATGTTGTCATGATGATCATATATTGAAAGTTTGATGAAAAAATATCAAGAAATGAGAGTTATAGCCAACATGAAGATTTGGGGAAGGAAAAACAAGAGGCCCAAGAGGGCCTGTGGACGCTCTACTTGCTAACACGGCTCTTATAACATCAATGAAGCGATTGACTGCCATTTACGTTTTTTTGAAAGTTTCGGGCAAAAAAAAGCTTTTTAACTAAAGCAAGGGCCATAACTAAAGAATCTGGTAAAGTTTGGTAAAGATTGGTTGAAAGATGAAGGCCCTATCATCTTTTTTTAACCAAATCAGGGGCAATAACTCCGCTGTTAATGGTCCGATCTAGCTGGCTTTCAAACTTGTCCGAGCTTTCATTGATATTAACAATCTGTGCAAGTTTGGTAAAGATCTAATAATAAATGAAGGTGCTAGAGTGTTCACAAGGCTTAATATGGCATTTTTCAGCAAAACAAGGGTCATAACTCCTGTGAAATTATTTCCATCTTGCCGGTTTTCGAACTTGTCCGAGCTTTCATTGATATAAAGACACTGGCAAAGTTAAGTAAAGGTCTGATTAATATTGAAGGCCCTAGAGTGTTCACAAGGCAGAAAATTGCATTTTTCAGAAAAAACAAGGGCCATAACTCCGGTGTTACTGTTACTTGCTGGTTTTCGAACTTGTTTGAGCTTTCATTGATATTAACAATCTGTGCAAGTTTGGTAAAGATCAAATAATAAATGAATGTGCTAGAATGTTCACAAGGCAGAAAATGGCATTTTTCAGAAAAAACAAGGGCCATAACTCTGGTGTTACTGAACCAATTTAGCTGATTTTCGAACTTGTCCAAGCTATCATTGGTATTAACAATATGTGCAAGTTTGGTAAAGATCAAATAATAAATGAAGGTGTTAGAGCATTCACAAGGCAGAAAATGGAAATTTCAGAAAAAACAAGGGCCATAACTCAGGTGTTACTGATCCGATTTGGCTGGTTTTCGAACTTGTCCGAGCTTTCATTGATATTAACAATCTGTGCACGCTTGGTAAAGGTCAAAAAATAAATGAAGGTGTTAGAGTGTTCACAAGGCTTAATATGGCATTTTTCAGCAAAACAAGGGCCATAACTCCGGTGAAATTTATCCAATCCAGCTGGTTTTCGAACTTGTCCGAGCTTTCATTGATGTAAATACACCGGCAAAGTTTCGTAAAGATTCAATTAATAATGAAGGCCCTGGAGTGTTCAGAAGGCAAAAGTTAACAGACGGACGGACGGACGACGGACAACTCGCCATCCCATAAGCTCTGCTGGCCTTCGGCCAGTAGAGCTAAAAAAGAGAGTATTTAACGCATATAATGACCTTCAGTGTGACCTTGACCTTTATATTTTAGTGTATATTAGTATGGTCATGTCGATGTTGTCATGATGAGTACATATTGAAAGTTTGATGAAGAAATATCAAGAAAGGAGAAAGTTATAGCCAAACGTTAAGTTTTCGTGACGGACTGACAGACGGACGACAAAGTGATTCCTATGTATCGTATTTTTCTTCGAAAACACAAAAAACACTTCAGTTCCGTAACTCTATGATAAATCATTCAAACAGAAAAAAAATTAGGGGAGCATACAAAAAAAAATATTACCGGTACACAAATAATAGAATTCATAGCTCTTTAAAATAATTCTTGATTGTAAATGCATGTGCATCTGTGAAGATAACCAGAAATGAGTGCCAATACCACCCAACGCTCGCCTTTCTAAAATCATTCAATATGGATAACAGCCTAAATAAAACTTTACTTCCATGATAAAAAGAGATATATGTTGACCATTGAAACTACAACTATACAATGTTGACCCAATTAAAAAAAAAAATCACCTTTCAAAATTTGAACCTTTGAAAAAAAAGTTGATCTTGAACCCAAATGTTGACCAAATAAAAAAAAAGACCTTTGAAAGCAAATTTTGACCTTGACTCTGACCTTGACCTTTAAATTTCATAAGGTCATGCGGGTATTGTAAACAACTGTATATACTGAAGAAATGAAAGAGTATACACAATGTGAATATTTTGTGACCCAAAAGTGACCTTTGAATCCAGAATTTTTCAAATGTGACCTTGACCTTCATATATTGGTAAGGTCACATGGATATTGTCGTGAAGTCTATACATGTACACTGAAAGTTTGATGAAGAAATATAAAGAAATGAAAAAGTTATAGCCAATATTAAGTTTTTATTACAACGGTAAAAATTCTAAGTCCGCAAACGATGAATAAAATGAGAAATAATAAAAAAAAATCCTAATTTATCATCAACATATCAATGTAGATGTATCACAGAAGCAGTATGTCAAATATCAACAGCTTACTATGCATAGCTGATGAAATATATGCATTACAAAAACTTACCCCAAAAACTTTAACGTGAATATTGGTGTAAAAAGTCTTAAGTCCGCAAACGATGAAAAAATTGATAAATAATAATATTTTTTTCCTAATTTATCATCAGCATATCAATGTTGATGTATCACAGATGCTGTATGTCAAATATGAACAGCTTACTATGCATAATTGATGAAATATATGCATTACAAAAACTTACCCCAAAAACTTTAACGTGGATATTGGTGTAAAAAGTGTAAGTTCACAAACAATGAAAAAATTGATATATAATAATATTTTTTTCCTAATTTATCATCCGCATATCATTGTTGATGTATCAAAGAAGCTATATGGCAAATATCAACAGCCTACTATGCGTAGTTGATGAAATACATGCTTTACAAAAAGTTACCCCAAAAACTTTAACGTTGGAGTGAGTGGAGGAAATACATACGCCGACGCCACCGCTGACGCTGACCTCTCCCCCACTTAAAAATGACCAAAGTTTGGTGGATTTAGCCGACGTAGTTAAATATGCAGAACACATCTAAAGGCATTTAGTTGAAAACAAATTCTAATGATTTTTTTCTAGTCAGTTTATCAGCAGATTTCAGGATGGTAATATTACCAACATTTTGAAAAAAAGGAAAAGGAGTGAGAAATCAATTTATATAAATTCAAAACTAGAAAAATATGTCATGTCATAATAAGTGTATAATTGTGTAGGGTAGAAAACTATTAAAATTATGAGTAAAGTTTGGTTAATGTTAACAAGACTAATAAAAATTGTGTTTTTTGGTAAATTCGCTTTTCGCCTGTCAAAATACAACCTTACTCTTTAGATTTAATTTCTCTCACAAATTTAAGGTAGATTTAATTTCCCTCACAAAAGTGTGACAAACAAATTTAAGGTAGATTTAATTTCCCTCACAAAAGTGTGACAAACAAATTTAAGGTAATGCAAACAAATGTTTGAAAACCTACTAAAAAAGACAATTAAATATTGATTTTTTAGGGAAAACCTGTCCAACCTTCGAGATTAATAACATAACCCTGAAGAGTTTTAATATAGATTTAAGAGCATTAGCAATTTGGTCTACTAATAGACAGAGGATATTTGTTTGTTTGGAGTGAATATAGGATTATTTTCATCAAGAAGTGAGAAAACATATTTTCACAAGTACTTTAGAACGAGTTTCTTCACTTTGAGATGGAAAATAACTCCTATATTCACGACAAACCAACAAATATTCTATTTTATATTATATACTCACAACCTTGAAACTGATGCAGAAAAAACATAATGCGCCAAAACAAAGATGTCAATAACGTCAACGGTGGCATTACGTCATTTTCGAAATTTTACATATGAAATATAAACAGTGAAAGTATATAATAATACATACTCTCGTGCAGATTTGAACAAATCCTCCACCAACTTCTTGTTCTTCTTAGGTCCCAGCACCTGCTGTCCACTGAAATGCATGTAGATATTACACCTAAACCTTCTCCCTCATCAGGTTATCACTATGTAACCCTTTAATAAGGTTTTATTCATGCTGCACTACCTGTCACTTTCCCTTTGTGTATAACCATTTATTTATCCTCGCTGTACTGCACAGGGAATTTTAGCGAACGTACCACGGTCAAAAGTCTCAAACGAAGGACGAGTCAGGTGTGAAATTATTTTTAAGTATTTCGAGAATTAATCCAAATTCAGTCCTGACTGACTGAATAGACGAAAGGATTAATACTCGATCAATGCAATATTAAATTGATTGTTTTAAGGAAATGTAAAACTAATTTACTTACATTAATTATTATATGCCTGTTCTTAAAGTTGGTATTTTCTATTTATCGAAAAAGGCATCTCTAATATCCATTAAAGGGGCACACGGCAAGTTTGAAATGGGTGTCTCGATTTATATATCCAGTATCATTTTTACTTTTACCCTGGTTACATTTAAATGAATCAAACTTGAAGTATTCACTATTTCGTCTTATTATACTATAAGTTTTAATATATTATTGGTGCAATAATATCAAAAAGTAATAATATACAAAAACAAATTGCTTAATACTATTCTTATAATTAATATTAATGATTGAACAAATGCAAGTTATGCAGAAAAACTAGTGGGACGCCGTGAGTTTTTTTAAAAATAAAGATTGCCGTGTCCCTTTAAAATGGAACTAATTTACAATGACTGTGTGTGTGTATAAGCGTTTATTTATCCTCACTATATTGTACTGGGCATGTCAGCGAGCAGACCTCGGTTTAAATTCCCTTCTGAAGGACTGGTAAGGTAGGAAATACAGTTTAAATATTTTGATAATTAACTAAATTCGGTCCTGTCTGGGATTGAACATGCGACCCTTGGGTTACTAAGCCATGATGCTAACCATTACACCAAGCACCACCTACTGTGCATGCCCACACCTATTTATGGCCTGGTTTAATCCGAGGTAAGACTGGGGGACCGTATGGCTGAGGTGTGACAATACGCATAGTACACCATCAAGCTGTGATACCTGCTAAATGTTAGGTTACTGTATACCATCTGCTTCATTGTACTGTTTGTCAGTTACTGTATGCCAATGTTGTGTATGTCCATGTTGTGTATGTCAATGTCCTGTATGTCAATATGTCAATGTCCTGTGCATTTATATGTCAATGTCGTATGTCAATATCCTCAAAAAGTACTAAGTTTTTTTAATGAAAAGAAAGGCTGGTCGATAACATAACTCAAAATATTAAAATTTAGCTATTTATTATTTGATTGTTTTCTCAGTTATCATTTGAAATTATGTAATGAAATATAACTGAGGTTTGGAATATTACCTCGTCTCGGAGCCACCTGCATAAAACGCTTGTCCATCTTCCTCGCTACTGGAGCCAGAATCTTGTCTCACACTGCCTATAGTTGCAAACCTAAGAAACAAAAAAGATGTACTTCTCAGTAGCCCTGTTCCATTGGCAGGGGTGACTCTAGAGGCTAATTTTGACTTCTGCGATACTATTACTATTGATGGAACTATCATTGCGATACTATTGCCCTTGCTGAACTGCAATTGCGATACTATTGCAATAGTACTGAAACAGATTAAAGCACAGCTTTTCTACTGTATTGTTTCGGACCTTTTTGTAATGAAAGCAAAGTACATCCCATTTGAAAATGCCAGGTATCCACTTTCCGCAGCTTAAGACATGTTAAGTATCTACAAATACCTGCCTATATTATAATGGAATCTGTCTTAAGTACAAAGACACCATTCTGGCCGGTTTGGTGGACAGAAGGAATGAACGAATGGTGTTTTACGGCACGTCGACACATATATAGGTCATAATGTGCGCAAAAACCGACCAAAGATGAAGAAATGAAGTAGTAATTAAAAATGAATGTAAATATAAAGATAAAACTATCAAAACAAGAGGGCCATGATGGCCCTATATCGCTCAGCTGAGTAAATTTGAACCATTACAAGAGGGCCAAGATGGCCCTAAAGCGATCACCTGAGTACTGGCACATTATCAAACTTCTTCGAAATCTTATGGTCAAATACAATCTGTGCAAGTTTGGTTAAGATTGTTCAAGAAATGTGGGCTCTGTTGTGTATAACAACATTGATATAGACAGTTTAAGACCCTGACAAAGTTTGGTAAAGATCAAATACAAAATGAAGGTGCTAGAGAGTAACACCTTGGGCAGAGCCAAATGTGACCCCAGGGCTACATGTAATATATGAGAGCTGTGTGCCTTGTGGTTTTAGAGAAGAAGATTTTTTAAGTTTTTCCATATACAAGTCTATGTAAAACTGTGACCCCCGGATCGGGGCCAAATGTGACCCCTGGGTCACCATTTGAACAAACTTGGTAGAGGACCATAAGCTTATAGAAAATGCAAAATATTAAACCTCTGGCTCTTGCAGTTTCAGAGAAGAAGACTTTTATGTGTTTCCTATATACGTCTATGTAAAACTGTGACCCTCGGAGTGGGGTCAATTTTTACCCCAGGGTCACCATTTGAACAAACTTGATCGAGGACCATAATCTTATAGTAAATGCAAAATATTAAACCTCTGGCTCTTGCAGTTTCAGAGAAGATTGTTTTTTTCCTATATATATGTCTGTGACCCCTTGGGCGCGGCCAAGATTGACACCAGGGTCACCATATGAACAAACTTGGTCGAGGACTATAAGCTTATAGCAAATGCAAAATATTAAACCTCTGGCTCTTGCAGTTCCAGAGAAGAAGATTTTTTAAGTTTTTCCCTATACATCTCTATGTAAAACATGTGACCCTTGGGGCGGGGCCAAATGTAACCTGAGGGTCACCATTTGAACAAACTTGGTAAAGGACCATAAGTTTATAGTAAATGCAAAATATCAAACCTCTGGCTCTTGTAGTTTCCGAGAAGATTTTTTAATTTTTTTTCCTATATAAGTCTGTAAAACTGTGACCCCTGGGGCGGGGACAAATTTGACCCCAGGGTCACCATTTGAACAAACTAAGTAGAGGACCATAAGCTGATGCTACATGTAATACATGAGAGCTCCGTGCCATGTGGTTCCAGAGAAGATTTTTTTCAGTTTTTCCCTATAAAAGCCTATGTAAAACTGTGACCCCCGGGGCGGGGCCAAATGAAACCCCTGGGTTTCCATTTGAACAAACTTGGTAGAGGACCATAAGCTTATAGCAAATACAAAATATTAAACCTCTGGCTCTTGCAGTTTCAGAGAAGAAGATTTTTTAAGTTTTTCCCTATACATGTCTATGTAAAACATGTGACCCTTGGGGCGGGGCCAAATGTGACCCGAGGGTCACCATTTGAACAAAATTGGTAAAGGACCATAAGCTTATAGTAAATGCAAAAAATCAAACCTCTGGCTCTTGTAGTTTCCGAGAAGAAGATTTTTTATTTATTTTTTATATATAAGTCTATGTAAAACTGTGACCCCCGGGGCGGGGACAAATTTGACCCCAGGGTCACCATTTGAACAAACTTAGTAGAGGACCATAAGCTGATGCTACATGTAATACATGAGACCTCTGTGCCTTGTGGTTTCAGAGAAGAAGATTTTTTAAAGTTTTTTCCTATATGTCTATATGAAAAACATGCAAAATCTCATTATGTAAACTTTGGACCCCCGGGGAATTCATTTGAACAAACTTGATAGTCTAGGCGTTGGCGATCATTTTAAAAGAAAAACTGTTGAAATCTGTCCAGCTGTTATTGAGAAGAAGGTTTTTTAAGGTTTCGACCATATATGGTAATGATGGTGGCCATCTTGGATGTCGCGCTAACCTAATTTTAACAAATCTAAAAAGCATTCATCTAAGGATCATTCACGTGAAGTTTGGTCAAAATTGGCCACGCGGTTTCTGAGGAGAAGTCGTTCGACGACGGACGACGACGACGGATGACGGACGAAGAGTGATCCCAATAGCTCACCTTTGAGCCTTCGGCTCAGGTGAGCTAAAAAAGGGATGATATGCAATTCAACAAATGCCCGTCAACGGGTATATAAACAAGTAAATATATATAAAAACACATTATAATGATTTATATAGTCCGATTTCTTTTAGGAAATCTAAAACAAGACTAAAATCTATAGTATCAAATAACTCTTTCATAGTATTAACATTGTAGTACCTTTGACGCATAGGGTCAAAGTCTACACATTCCAACAAGATGTGTTTGACCATTAACGGTGCAAAGCAGGGTATACATTCTGGTAATTGCTCACCTTGTAATAAATATGAATGAGTATAACGTGTATGCCCTATCCTGCACCGGGCTAAGACAATGGGTCTACTAGAAGGACGCCATTCTCCAAGTAATGGTTTAATTGAATGGAGTTTATTGTTAACTGACAAATCCCAAGCGGCTTGCCAAGAGTTACGAATAAATGTGTTAATACAACTTTTAAAACCAGTATAAGGTAATTTAGCATTAGATGGACAGAAGGAACAAAAAAAATTCAGGTGAAATAAAAATACTATGTTCATTAACCAAATTTACAAACTATGAAACACTGATAGTTGTCTTGAGGGCAACTATTGTAATTGTACTGAAATAAATATTTACTACCGATATAGTACTATTGGGGAGTTCATTATTGGGATACTATTCATTGGCAGAATTGTGTGCAGCAATCATTGCATTAAAGGCAATCTGTAAGAATAATGGGTGTCCATCCAGATAGAAGTGAAACCATCATAATGTGTTTCAGTTACATATTCAATGTACATATGCACTAAACTAAACTCATGAAGGAGTCAAAAAAAATTATTGTTAATGAAAAAGTTTGGTCGGGAAAACTCAACTCAGCTAGTATTTGGTGCATAAATTATTAATATCAATTCATATGCTGCTTTTACTTGTTTAAGGCTAGAATAAATTTAAGTGATCTAACCACTTTTGTTTTATAAGATGTACAACTGTTGCAATATGAACCCGATATGAATATATATTGATGTTTAAACAATAAAAACACACCGAGTCGTCATATTGTCGTCCAAACATTTTCGTAAATCATAATTTAACTAACGGGTATACTTATTGTACAGTTTACTTATTGTACAGTTTACTTTTTGTACGGCTTACTTAATGCATGTGCATATTTTATATACAACTCAGGCACATTATGAGAATTTTCTCTGTGTATTTGTATTGGCACCAATTTTTCTTCCTATAATTTTAAGAAAAAAAGCCTTGAACAAACAAACAGTATTTTATATCAGGCCTTGTTTTAAATGTATTATAGGATAAAACTGATTAAGACTTGATTGAGATTCTTTTGAAAGATTCTAACGTAATAACTGGCTAACATTGGCTTTACCTTGACGGGACTACATTTTTCGATGCCCCTGTCTTTTTTTTACTGCTGCTGCTACCACTTGCAGCAGATGTAGGTATGTCTGGCTCCGACTGCTGTACTGGCTCTGGTATGTCTGCTATCATGTTGTCATCGTCCGGGTCCCCTTCATAGAAACTAGCCATGGACAACTGAAAGTAGTCATGTTCATTACCAGGGTTTGAAATTAACTTTTTTTGCCCCCGCATTTCATGTAAAAGTGATACAAAAACAAACCATTATGTAGTTCTGTTACAAAACTGCCTATCTGGCAGTCAGAGAGTTGAACGGGCCTACACACAAGTAAAATATTTTTCCTTCAGAGTAGTCGAACCACTTAAACTGGTGTTTCCAGGCGTCCTGGAACTTACGAGTACGTTTGGTTTTATCATAATTTCGTTTTGATTTTGAAATTTCATCTATTTTTTTTCTATTTTTGTTCAACATCCGACAGATATCGACACATTTTGTTTATTTTCGAGGTCAAGTTAGGTCATTGCCTGTGTCAGTAATATAATGTTGTGAAAAAATATGGTTTAAAATACACCACCTACCGTCTACCAATTTGTCTTAACAAATTTGATTTTTCAAACAAAACTCTTAATTGTAAGGCCGACCATAAAAAATTGTTGGCTGTTTCCCTACCTACCCACCAAAAAGGGCCCTCCCCAAAACTTTTTATAGGAATTTTTTAACAATTTTTTTTTTACAGTTTTTAGTATATTTTTCTTTAATTTCTTACGATTTTTTACTGTCTTTGGCAAAAAAAATAAATTCAATTACCTGCCTACCCACTTATAAAATCCTGGGTCGGGAAACAGCAAACAAATATATTTTTTATGGATTAATTCCTTGATATAAAATTTAGTTGTCTGTCGGACAGGCCACCTGGGAAAATTAACTTGTCCCCTTGTCCCCAGTACAGTGCTTTGGGGTGTATAGAATCATTGGTAGTAAAGAATCATTTCCTGTTTAAATTCAATTTTCTCAGCTCGTATATTTTAGATTATTTTAAACCTTTCCAGGCTTGAAGATATATCATATAAGCATACATTTATTCAACGGTGAAATTATTTGGGACATTTTTCCATGCAAAATATATCACTACGTGCAACACCTCTCAGAAAAAATGATTCTATACTACCTGAATGAAGTGTGTCATTGAAACGAAAAATTCATACTGTCACAATAAACTCAGAAATAAATATTTGCTGTTTTTAACAAATGTTAGGGACAAAAGTCAAAATGCAATCATCATTTAAGGTAACTTGTTGAAGTTTGGCACTTTTAAAGATAAAATGAAATTATGTAAATATTGGTGAAAAAACGCCTATTAAAAAATCACAGTTTCAGGACAATAATTTTAGAAATGTTGCTATCATACAACTAAAAGAGTAAATCTAAATCAGAAATTAAATAAAAAAAATATTTTCATTTTAAAATTAGACGTTTAACCCAAGTGATTCTATACCCCCCAAATCACTTTATTTATTTTGTTTAGGATGACCAGAAGGAAATATCCACTCGCCCGGCCTGACAAGACACTCGTCATGACGAGCGGAATTTTACAGGCCTGCACATGAAATATCAAAATTGTTTAAAAAGGTTGTTTGAGTTAGTGAGCGGACATCGTTAAAATTGTCAATTTTCAATGATTAAAGGGCCATAACTGCGTTGTTACCGGGGCGATAGGGCTTGACCAAGATATTATGCCCATAAACTTTATTTTCAAGTTTCATAATGATTGGATAATATTTGTTTGAGTTAGAGAGCGGATATCGCAAAACTTAATGGACAGACGGACGGACAATGCCATGACATCTTACAACGGGCGTTTTTCTCTATCAACATTTAGTTCATAGATATAAATAATGATGAAGTTTCCCACTTTTATTTATTAATTTAGTGTCTTTCTGCTGTTCTATATATCTTCCGATAGATATCAGCCAATCAGAAACGTTACCAGAATCTCGGCAAACTTTTTTTAGAAGAACTGTTCTAGAAGTTTGTCTTCAAAACAAGCAAGCGTCGCAAATGATCTAGACTACCTGGCAACATAATTTTACCCCACCCATCAATATGAATATAGTTGAGCGACAGAAGGCGGAATTTTACTCTCAGCCTACAGTGCAATACTGCCTCTTTTCCATAGAAAAGTACCTCAAGGTTCCATGCTGATGACTCTAAATAAAATTTAGCTCTATCTCGGTCAACACCTGTAATGTTGACAAAATTGTCAATCATATCTTGTTTCGCTTTGTCAGACATGTCTGTTTTTTCCCGAATAGCCAAATCAACCTTCTACAAAAAGAGCTGAAGTAGGATAC